>VZTV01101504.1:0-26623 GCA_013400875.1 Anhinga rufa
GTGTGCCCTGGCAGCCAAGAAGGACAACAGCTTCCTGGGCTGCATGAACAGAAGCACAGCTAGCAGAGCAAGAGAAGTGACCATACCCCTCAGCTCAGCTCTCATTAGACTGAGGGTAGAATATTGTGTCCAGGTTTGGCCTCCCCAGTGCAAGGAAGACATTAATAAAGTGGAACAAGTTCAGCAGAAGGGGAGAGGCTGAGGGACATGATGTTGTTCAGCCTGGAGAAGGGAAGGCTGTGGGGGGAGTTGGTAGAAAGCATCCAGGAACTACAAGGAGGTTATCAAGGGGACAGAGTCAGGTTCTTCTCACTGGTGGGTGGCAGGAGAACCACAGACATTAGGCATAATTTGAAACAAAAGAGGTTCCTACTGGTTATAAGAAGAAATTTTTCACCATGAGGATGGTCAGGCACTGAGATCTGGAAAAGAGACAGAGATCTGGAAAAACTCTTATCCCAACTAAACTAATTTCTGCCATCCTTAATTAATATCCTCAATATATCTTTCAAGCTGACAAAAGGCTTTGGTTTTCACAGGGTAAAACACTACTGTAGTATCTAAATAATCAGAAACAGCACATAGGATGAAGAATATATGAAAATAGGAGGATTCTAAACCAAACACTTAAATCAAATCTGGTGATACCAAAATCCTACCATTCAAGAACAGAACTTCTACAATGTAGAAAAATTATAATCATATTAATTCCATAGTATCTTTAGAGATAGCCAAAACTCTAAGTGTTCAGATATGGATCTAAATGCTAGGTGCCAATACTTTGACATATGAATCCAAGATCTGTGCATATCTTTTCAAAAAGTGAATCTGGCCTTGCTCCTTAATAAATGAAAATGCACAGATGTTAAGAAAAGCCACTCAAGGGTATCACACTTGGTCACAGCTGACCAGTATATGATATGCTGAAAGAAATATTAGGAGGACCCACAACTGAGCCCAGTGAAATTATAATGCAACTGGCACATACAAATGATTAAGAATGGGTTATATGAGAAAGGAGAAATACAATCACAACTAGATGGAGCTGCCTTGCCTGTATCAGCACTCTGTAGACTCCCAGCAAAGTCAATGGTTGTAGCATAGGAAGCAACTGACATTCTCGATGATTTTAATTCTGTCTTTTAGTTTTGGACGGCTTCTTAGTGGGAAATGGAAACAGAATCTATATGCTGTGTTTGAAGAGAGAATTCACGCGTGTTTTACAGCATATAAGCTATCAGCCAAAATTGCCCACAAAGAGGCTAAATAGCACTACCATCATTCCGTTTTCATGTCCCTTTAGCCTAACAAGGAAGGAAATATGACCGCTCAAAACTCAGCCTGTAACAACAATTTTCTTCTACTTTTGGGTCAGTAAGGAGGGAAGATAGCATCCATTATTTGATCAATATCTTTTCACTTAAATAGACTACTTTTACAATTAATTACTGAACAATACCCTGTAAATCCACTTCCAGCACAAACACAAACAAAAATGAATAAAATTTTTGGCAATTAAGAGTTATTATGCTACATCTCATGGTTCACTGTGTATTACAACTTTATTAGTGCTATCACTTAAAATGACACAAATAAAAAAAATAAATATCTGTGTGTTTCTGAACCAGCCTGAATATTATCACTTCAGCCTACAGAGATTAAGACTTGAAAATATCTTTGTCAGCCCCCTTAGTAACATCAATAGACCCTACAGATGAATACCATCTCCTTCCCCACCAGAATCTCTACTTGCCTACCGTTATTTGTTCCACAGAAAGCAACTGGTTTCTTACCTCTACCTGATAATAAAAGTACATCTTAACTAGGAAATTGCTGAGGCTAAGAGAATTGGTTTTGTTCAGCCTTGAGAAGGCTAAGGGCGGGGAGAGGGAGCTTCATGCTACCTACAAGTATCCCATGAAAGACTCTAGTGAAGATGGAGCCTGACTCTTCTTGGAGGTACACACTGGAAGGATAAGAGGTGACCAGCAAAAGTTTGAGCATGGGAAATTCTGAATTGATATTAAAAAAAGTTACCATGAGGCTGGTCAAACAGGCTGCCCAGAGAGGCTGTAGTATCTCAATACTTGGAGATATTAAAAACTTGACTGGCCATGGCACTGAGCAGTCTGCTGTAACTGAACCTGCAGCTGAGCAACAGCTGGTCTGGATGACTGTGGAGATCCTGTCCAACCTGCATGATTCTGATTCTAAAACCAACTGAACCCTGTAAATACATTTCTAAGTGCAGTTAATGGAAAGAAGAAATCATGTCAGCATGAGTTCGGGATGCAATACATAAAAATCCCTACTCTTTGTCACCCTATTTAATTGTTTTTTATCTTTAGACTATAGTATGAAACAGTAATCTTGTGTGTGTGTCTTTAAACAAAACAAAATTTAGCAAGTTACAACAGTATTTCTTACTTTCATTTTCAATGTATGCTCTCCAATCAAACACTGTACCATTAAAGTATGGAGCTAGATATTTTTCAAATGAGGTTGAATTTTCTGATGGCCATAACAAGCATTTATTCTTCAAATTGCCCATGAACAGCTGCAGTCCTATTAGTGCAAATACACTCAGGCAAAAGACAGTCAAAATCATTACATCTGAGAGCTTCTTCACAGACTGAATTAAGGCTCCAACAATAGTCTTCAAGCCTGCAAACAGAGGCAGATTTTTGTTATAATATTAAATATTTACCTAAGCTAAAATCCAATGTGGACTACTCCAATACCCTATTAAATATCATGCACAGCTTCACAAAAAGAGTTTTAAAATATTTTCCAAAGGAAAAAGGTACCAATAAGTCTAATTGTTCCCAACAAATTAATTTGAAAATATGAATGGGAATGAATGGTACACATTCCAAAGCACCTGCTCTTCAAATGAAGTAGTAATTTTTTATTCGTGCTCTCTATACATGTAAACACCATGTANNNNGTAAAGAAAATAGTTCATTTTATTTTCTCCTTGATGCCTCTTGCTCCAAACCTTTGCCAGTGTTCTATTCCAATGCACAATATATTGGTTCTGTAAGAGCAAACAAAAACAGAACACAATTGCATTGTAGTAGGAATTTAAATTATTGCATTCTATTGCATCCTATTCAACTGGAGGTGGGGTTTGGTGAAGACAGGCATCTTTAGGTAATAAATATAACATGCAATTCCCATGCTACTCTTTATTATCTTATGCCTTTGTCTTTGTCAAGGACTCAACTTTTACAACAGACTGAAACTTTCAATCCCAAATGCCTTCAACAAATAGTAACATTCACATTAGTAAGTGAAAAATTAAAAGAATTAATTTTGATTCTTAATGTGGGAGGGATAATTTGACAACATGAAATGGAAATATACACAGGCTATGTAATTCAATTTCTCATGCAAAAATGTATTAAACTCTGAGGATGAGTGTTTTAGAGAATTGGAAAAAGGAATCAAATTAAAGTTAAGACTAAAACCTGGAAGCTTCTGTTAAAAATATGAGTTCAGCTTCTGTGGAATTTCAGTCAGCCTCAGTGTTTAACCTAGCTCTCACCTGGAATGACTGATATTGTTTTCAAAGCTCGGAGAACTCTGAATGTTCTCAACGCTGAGACATTGCCCAGGTCCACAAACTCTGTCACATATCTGTAATAGGGGAGTTCACACACAAACACAATGACAGCACACACAAAATTAAACAGAGGTGATGTAGAGGTCCTACCACTTCACACAGTTACTTCTTACCTGGGATTACAGAAATAGTTTTCAAAGCTCTCAGAACCCTGAAAGTGCGCAGAGCTGAAACATTGCCTAGGTTTACAAATTCTGTTATATACCTGTAGGATTAAATCACAGTTATTCAGAATTAAGGTGAAGAGTATTCTACTTACCTGGACCTGTAATCCAGACTATTTTTTTTGGAAAGGGCAACTTTAAATGAAAGACTTGCATTCCTATTTTCCTGTTTCAATTAAGTTTTCCCTAAGAAAAACACCCTTAAGTATTTCCATTGAATGTAAATTAAAAATGAAATTGATTTCCCTGACTTTATTGTTTAAATACTATTTAAAATTGATTGTTCACTGGTAACTTGTCTTTTGTACTGTGGAATAGTCCACTAATTCTTCTGTGTGCTACAGTAGTATGAAATACTAAAATGGAAAAAATTGAAATACAATTCAACTACAATTAATTTTACATGAGCTAAGATAACCTATTAAGATAATTATTACAGGTTCAAAAGAAGTTCTAACTGATATTTTACTTAAAAAAAAATTATATACTTACGCAAAGGAAATAACAACAAAATCAAGCCAGTTCCAGGGGTCACGAAGGCAAGTAAAATCATTTATACAGAAGCCTCTCGCAAGGATTTTTACCAGAAATTCAAAAGTATAAATTCCAGTGAAAGTGTACCTATGAGAAAGCATCCAAGCAAAAGTTAAAGATTGTCATTCAGTGATGCAACATCACAGGCATAAAGGAAAATCACTCCAAAATGGTGGGTACTACAGGCAGTAATAGCAGTTCCAAACTCACATAAACTATGACTGTTTTCCCATGATTCTTCTGCAAGATAATTGGGTTTGTTTATTTATTTATTTTATCTGAAACATATTTTTGCCATTTCTGGCATATGAGATTTTGAAATTTCAACAGAAATAATAATCATGACTAACATGAAGAAAATATTTTTGCTCACATAAAAATTTCAGCATTGTTGCCATGTCAGAAATAAAATACATGGGTACATGAAATGTAGTGTTTATTAAAGTTACTTGATGGCTGACCAGGTAGACTTGAGAATGTCAAACAATAATCCTCAGCAGAGGTATTTCCTTTAAAGAGGGTGTGTCCCCCATTTTTAGATTTTGTTATATAAAACGAAGGTGCTTCATAGAGGCTATAGAAAGCATCTTCCACACTGAAAATCACACATTTCAGGTTGAATGGCTATTTTCTTCCCTTTCTTTTTTTTTTTTCTTTTTTAATAAAAATGATGAAGGAACAGCTAAAAAGGGAGAATAAAAAAAAAAAAAACAAACAGTACTTGTACAAAGATTCTGAATGAGAGTATTAATCTGAGTTTTGTTCAGAGAAAAAGGTTAACAATATCACATCTTCTTTCCTTCCTAGAGCCTGCAGGTCTATGCTGCTTTTAGTTGCAGCGAGGATCAAACTCCAGGCAAAAAGGAGGATACCAGTATTACACACAACACACAACAGTAAGTAAAACTACGTAGTCTAGCTCTTAATTTAACTTTTTATTTTTACACCACTTAAAAAATTATTAGATAATTTAAGTTTACTTACTCTACATTCTTTGTCCAGTCTGGAAGGTTATTCCATGTCATAAATACACAGTTTGTCAAAATAGTGAGCATAATAAGCATGCTGAACAATGTTGACTATAGTTAAGGAACATACTCTTTTTTTAATGATGAATTTGTATCACACAAAATGTGACGAATTGACCAGGCTATAGAATACTGACAACATATATGATAGATATCAGTTTACTACCACTAGCAATGTCATAAATAATGCAAAGGTGTTACACAATAATGATGGTTATACCACTAACTCTGTAATCTAGGCATACATGCTGTGCATCTCTTCCTCAGAATTTAATCAGAGGGTTAAAGTGCCAAATCTTAGCTCTGATTCATTTTGAGAGAAAGAATTAAGGGCAGGAATGCATTTAAACACTAAACCAAAACCCCCAGTGTTATTAAATATTAAAAAAGTCCAGTAATAATTTTAAAGAAACCACTTGAAAAGGATATGAATGAACCAAAATCTTAATAGCTGTTCTTCTAATAATATTGAAGGGAGATAAAAGGTACAAGGCAGGTGTGGCACTGAACCTGAAGATTGTCTTCCCTTTATTCAATACTATAAATGTCTTTAAAAAAAAAAAGGGGGGGGGAATAAATAGGAAATAGGAAATTAAGGATATATGTTAGCAACCTTGCCATAAATAGAGGCTGCACTTACACAAGTGTTAAGTAGCCAAATTTATTTTCAGTTGAATTATACAAGCAAATATCAGATCCTAAATTTTCACAAGAGCAATGAAAACTGGATACCATACGTTCTTTGTGCTCTTAAACAAAATCTGCATTTCAGCATTTTCCAGGACTATGTAATTACATTAAAAATATAATTTAAAAATTGCCATTTTTAGCATTAAAAATTAATCCAGCTATATTACTTGTACTTCAGATCAAAGCTGGCAATGCAAAGCACCTAATTAACCATTTTTGGACACTTACAAGCCACTCTTTAACCATTTCACCACTTTCAAACTGCTTCTGAGATGAGACACCCTTGGCTTTTAAAGGCTTTACTGCCTTTATTGCCTGTGCAGTCATCACTATTACCATTTACGCAACCATTTTTGGTTTTGACTAGGAGACACAATGAAAATATCATCTCATGAAATCTTAATTCAATCTACATTTTATGATTATTCTCCCAAAGGGCTAATATCTGGAAATAAGCAAGTTTTAACATTGAATCTTTCTGTTTTCTAATGATATTCTATTGTAAAAGAAATAGATCATTTGATAATAGCATTCATGAAGTTTAAACAACAAAAACTAAAACAACTAAAAAAACTACATCTGATTATTAGTCTTCAGCATTCTGTACTGGAAAGAACACTGTTTTAACTTACAGAGATGATATAGCTCTTTGGTCACTTACTTACATGCAAGATACTAATCTTTTAATTATCCAGTACTTCATTTCAAGAACCTGTTCTATGTTTTTAATTCAACAAGCATTTTATTGATTTACACAATAAAATAGCCACTTGCTGCTTATTTTGTACTGCCTTTTCAATGTAAACCCGATTTTCCTTTGATGCTGAACATCATGCCACTTCTCATGCCTACGTAAAACCATCTTTTCTTCATCTGTACTTGCTAAAGTCATCACCCTTGCTCTTTTCTCCTTTCATTATCATTATATCTATAAAAGAAACCGAGTCACATTACAGTACATATGTATATATATATAAAAATTTAGATTTTTGTCTTCAGGTCTATATTGGGCCTATTACACAGACCTAATACTGAAACACAAAGTACACAGTTTCAGTCTTTACATTCAGGCCCATGTGAGAAGTAAACGTGGGGCTACTCACATGAATGTTATTTTTCTTCCTTTACATTAAACAAAAACACAGCATTTATATAAAATATCTGGGAAAACTTTGCATCCATGCAGATGCAAAGTGATTCTAAGAGGAATGATATGGAGACTTTCAAGAACTTCATTGCTCTGTAACATACTACTATTGAGGCCATATGACCTCAAATTGTCCTACCAGTGTACTGTCTTCATGTTCTTCAGAGGGCAGTGTGGGGAGGGATTACTTGCTGGGGAACTGGTATTAAAATGATCAGGAAAAATGTAACTGGCCAGAAAAATCAAATCCTCCCTATGAGACTCAGAACAGTTGCTGTGGTCCTGAAGCAAACTCTAGAATAATGAACTCCTATCTGTAAGTGACACAAGCTGTTACCAATCCACAGAAATCACATCACATGAATCTGGCAATATGCAATAATATTTTTTTTTAGTTATGTGCTTAACACTTAACTTTTTTTAAATATTGCTACGAGATTTCAAGGGATGTTTGACAGTTGATCATTTTGGCAGATAACTAAATGAGCACTTTGTCCAAAGACTACCCTACTGAATTAGATCCCAGGTATTGTCTATGTTTCCTAGAAATCCCAGGAACAGAGTAGCCAGAGAGGAAGTTTTCAAATGCTTCAGCATTCAATCAGATTTGAAGAGACTGAAGGACATCTAATGCAAAATCTACTAACTCAAACTATTATCGTAAGGAAACCTTAAACAATAAAAGAAAAGCTCTTTAAAAAAAAAAAAGCAACATACGCATAAGTTAGTCATATTTATAGTGTATTCAAAATAATTAACACGATATCACATACTGCTTAATACTTTCAACCAGCGCTTCTGACTACCTCCACACCAGAGCACTTATCACTTTATAGTTCAACAGGAGTGTTCTAATTACATTCTTAATATAAAACACTTACTTTTTTATTGATATAATATGGATCCAGGTCCTCCAGGGGCTCAGACACCATTTCTGGAGGAATATCACCATAAATAAATGGCAGTGTCTTTCCTGCCTCCAAGTCATTATTTGGCTTTGGGTGATTTTCTTCAAGACCACCATCATCTTTATGCTCATCTTTGTCACAATGAGACTTTTCATCAGCAATACGTTTTTCAATAGCTGCAAGAGATTCTTTGGTGAAATAGAAGAAGCTGTCAGATCCCGGTGGTACCAGCATTGCCTGTGCCATCTTTTCATTCTGCAAACTTTAAATGCTTTTAGGCTCTTGTGCAAGAAGATCCTAGGAGAACATGAGAAAAAAAGAAACAGGAAATAGATGGCAACAAATAAAATAAATAAAAGCTTTTGGCATAGTCATCATCTGCCTCTTTTCTAATTCTAAAGCATGGCAGCAAGAAGTATTTGAATTAATTGTCAGATACTTAACAGAAAATTAGCTACCTTATTAGCTTATTACCTTATTAGCTACCTTAACAGAAAATTAGCTACCTTAGCTTTCCTAAAATAATGACATGGCAAACAGAAGTTATGAGGTAAAGAAAAAAATAAAAAGAAAAAATATCAAATTTGCATAGTTTGTCAACTCATGTAAATACAAACCTCACAACAAGAAAAAAGGAAAAAAAATTTCACTTTCCCTAGCCTAAACACTATGTTAAAACACACCTGATTGTGAAAAAGTAAGAAATGTGTTAACACAGCTATGTACTGCAGTCAATTATTACAATTGCTATCAATCCATATGCTAACACATGGATTGATAGAGCAAGTTGGCACAGTACCTTCAAATAACTTGCAATTTATATTACAAAAGTAGAAAGAAAAAACATGCCCTTTCTATCACTTTTTTTAATTCCTGATTGCAACACTACTCCATCTGGTGGCCTATGCTATGCTTGCTAAATTAATGTTTATATTATACTAAGAGACAGGTACTACATAAAATACATTTTACATTTAAAGCCTTATGCACAAGCGGAAAGCAATTGGGCTAAAGTTTAGTCTTCCTCTTTTTGGGTTTCCTGTCTTGCATCTTCCTGATTTTTAATTGTAACTTTGATGGTGCTATGCTCCATAATTAAGGGGGTTATGATGCACAGAGGGTTTTAGATTTATACAAAAAAACACAGCATCTCTCCCCAAAGTTACAGTACTCTCTCTGAGGCCAGATATATTTTCAAAAGACCTAAAAATAATAAATTGATTAAATTACAACAAACAATAAGTTTTCAATAGATCACTTCCTTCTAGGTTTCTATTTTCTACAGTGAGAGTGCAGTTAACACCCATCAGCTCAATATCTGCTGAATAAACCAATTTTATGAACAGAGACAAAATGGAATCTGCTCCCACTTGCTGACATTGGTAAGTGCTGTAGCCTTTGTCAACACAACATTGTGGTGGGTTGACCTCAGCTGGCTGCCAGACTCCCAGCCAGCTGCTCTCTCACTCCCACTCCTCAAAAGGAAATGGGGTGGGGGAGAATAAAGTGAAAAAGCACATACATTGAGATAAAAACAGGGAGATCACTTACTTACCAATTACTGTCATGGGCAAAACAGACTCGACTTGGGGAAAAATAATTTTTTGCCAATTAAAATAGATTTGGATGGTGAGAAACAAACACCAAACCTAAAAGAATTTCCCCACCACCACCCCTTTATTCCAGGCTCAACTTCACTCCTTTCTCAAACTCCCATACCTCCTCTCTGAGTGGCTTGGGGAAGATGGGGAATGGGGGGCTGGGGTCAGACCACTGCAGTTCCTCTCTGCCACTCCTTCCCCTCACATTTTTCTCCTGCTCCTGTGGGTGCTTCCCACAGGCTGCAGGGTTTCAGGATAAGACTGCTCCAACGTGGGCTCTCCACATGCCGCAGTTCCTTCAAGGAATATCCACCTGCTCCAGCACAGGCTGCAGCATGAATATCTGCTCCAGCATGTTCCTCCATGGGCTGCTGGGAAATACCTGCTTCACTGTGGCCTGTCCCACTGGCTTCAAGGGAATCTCCGCTCAAGTGCCTGGAGCCTGAGCCCCCCCTCCCCTTCCTTCTTCACTGTTGGTGTTCACAGGGCTGTTTCTCACACTTTTTACCCTCACACTGACATGTGGCATTTTGCCCTTTCTTAGATGTGTTTTCCCACAGCCGCCACCATCTTGGCTGAGGGGCTCAGCCATGCCCTGCAGTGGGTCCGCTGGAGCCAGCTGGAACTGGCTGTGTCCGGCAAGGGGCAGCCCCGGCCTCTCCTCAGAGGCTGCCCCTGCAGACCTTCTACAAAAATGGGTAGTGCCACAGACACCCAGTACAGAAATATTGTGACTACTGGTCAGGGTGCTGTGAAGCCTAATTCCTAAGAGGAAAAAACCTGAAGCGAATTTAGACAAGTTGCTCCATTTGCTATACGCTTCTGTCACAACAAAAATGCCACGGAGTGATCCTGTTCTACCCAGGAGGTGAGAGTTGGCTAAAGACGTAACTTTTTTTTTCTGATCACAGTGTGAGCTCAATAGTCAGGGTGTGCTGGGAAGGAAAAAAATTGATTACATACTTTTTCATGAAGTGTAACAGCTCTGAAGTCAATTAATACATGGCACCGTGAATCCCAGAAATCTGCCTCTTCTAGGTCAACTCTTACGTAACTTTTAGGTCGACTTAATGTTACTTGAGGAAATTTTCTGTTTTTTCAACAGTTTTCCAGCAGAAACTAAATTCTCATGGGCAGACAACCTAATGTTACACAAGCTGTCTCTTCTTCAAAATGAGCCACTCACAGGTATGCACAGACATCAAATCCCTGCTCTTTCAGTTGAGCTACAACAGCTTCTGAGTACTTAGCAAATACTGTTTACCACGATAAAAGACACAAAAAAGGGGTCTTTGCACAGGCTAGTAAAGAGATGAGAAATTTCCTAATAAATAGCTATAGACACCAGACATTTGTCATGTCAGCCACAAAGCACTGTAGGAAACCAAAGAAATGTTTTTTCTCTGGAACAGAAAACCCAAGAATGCCAAGTATTCCCTTATTTATTAAAAAATGAATAATTTAATCTGTGCCATCTTAATGTGATTCACCATTCTCAGGTGAAAGGTTTGATTGTAGATTATCCTTCTCCAGCGAAGCCTTCTCAAATCCATACCAGCAGTGACCCTGAAGATCTCCCCAGCCATGCTTGGGCTGAGAATCAGATGTGTCTCAAAAGGTACTTTTCCTTCAGAAGCTGGACAAGATCTATGGCTCTACATACCCAGGGAACATGCACCAGCAAAGAGTGAAAGAGATCTGTCTTACAACGAAGGACACCAGAATCCTTTTAAATAAGCTTCATTTTTACCCAAGAGCTAAAGTAAGTAATGCAAGTGCTGTTTGGTGCCCTTAGGTCATTTATTTAGCTTACAACTCTGCTTTTCAGAAATAAAATGGGTGGGAGGTATTATCTGCTGCTTTATTTGTAAGCTGAAAATTCACAAGAATTCCTTAGTGCGAGCAGCCATGTCTAGTTAATTTTTTTTTTAAGTCAAGGAAAGCTCTTACTAGCAGGGGCTTTTTCTTACACTAAGGTGGTAGCAGTATTAAGTTAAATAGTAGGTTTTCCCAAAAAAAAAACCCCATTCCTGTATGGTATATGAACCAATACTGTATGTGTTGTAACAGATTCTGAGGACTGCAGTTACATAAAATTTGTCTTTTCTGCATTGAGTAATGTAAACTAGAGCTAATATAAATGCAACTAGATGTAATCAGTCTACACAGGCTCAGTTATTATCTAAAATGGTTAGATGATTGCACAAAGTCTTTTAGAGTCTGAAGTGACAAGACAGCAAGATCTACAGCCGTTAGAACAACTTCTTTCTTAAAACCAAATAAAACAGAAGCTGTACACACGGTGCCGCCCTGTTACAGTCACACTGCCCTTTACGGGCTAAATACAATACAGGTTTTTCAGCACATCTACACACCACTGACCAGTCTGCCATGCCTACAAACAAGTAGGGGCATACTTGGCAGTCTAAGATATACTTATGCAACTTAGTGTTTTGATGACTAACTTCGGAAATTAAACAGGCAGAAACAAACATGTCAACAAAAAGAAAGGGGAGACACTCTCAGAGAATATGACAAATGTATACCATAAAGTTCAGTTAGTCTTCTGGACAATGTTCTCATTACTTGGAGAAAGACTTTACAAAACTTTAAAAATAGTTTTCTAGTCAACTTTATGAACACAGACTCGGAAAGTGATGAATAAAATGCCTAGAGAAACTACTTGTTATTAGACCTGTACTTGAAATGTGTCACTAACTATTATTATGTCTGTCTATGCATTTAGGCTAAATTTACTCTTTAGAAGTCTATAACATGTAAAACTAAAAGTTCATGACTGTTCATTTTACCAAATACCACTACGGCCTTAGGGTAGTTTTTCTGAGTGGTTACAGATGTTATCAGAATGAAAACCAGTCATTTGCTTGCATGCTCATATTCCACTGGCTTATTCAGCAAGGCTTAAGTGGTATCCTTAGGGCTGAGATGAACTCCAGTATTTCTCTCTAGGCCACCATAGCCAATGACTGCAGCACACCTCTCAGTATTAACATAAAACAGAGAAAAGGTTCTTTTCCAATATATAACAGGAAATCTCTTCTAGTAGTGATTTACCCTCGCAGCCTAATCACAACCCATGCTTGGAAAAAACCCCACACCTATTAAACACATCTTGAGTTACAGTTCAGTGACTGTATTTTCTTGTCAAGACTTTTTTTGAAGTATGGCAAATATATAAACTCCGTAGCATTGTGGAGAAAAGTGATGCCACTTATATCATTACCTCATGGAAATCAGTTTATCAAAGACAGAAATGGAGTGAAAAAAAATTAAGATGGATGGATTGGTTTACTGACTTAAATGTTCTCCCTCTCTTTTCTGCAATCTTGATGGCTTCTGTATTATGAACAAAGAGGTAATAATAAATCAAATCAGAAAACAAGAACAAACATGAATCCTGAAGAAACTAAACCTGACACACACACACACCACCCCCCTGAACACCCCACAAAGGTCCTTCTGAAAGCTTCCACCCCACACAAAAAAACCCAAGATTAACAAATCCACCAACAGTAAAATACAAAAACCAACACATAAAAAACCCTGGTTTTTGTTTACTATTAAGGAACAGGCTCCTAATCCAACATGGCTATATAGTGCAGGTAAGCCTGAACAGAGACTCTCCATCAAGCAGAACAGGAAAAGCAAGTATAAATAAAAGATTACAAATGACTGCTGCATACCAGTGACTATGTAGTAGCACAGCACTAGAAGGAAACTCCTGGGTTCAGGAACAAGCCAGTAACAACATGATACTATTGTAAACATTGATCTAGTCTTATGGAATACGGTTGAATGGGCAAGAATAATTTTTAAATGATCTTTTAAAATATACTTTAATATGTATACAAAGAAAAGCATCCCAGTCATATTTATGTCATTTTAGAAACAGTACATCTCTTTTATTACTCCATTTTCTACATTTGACATGTATACAAATTGCCGCTCCAACATGTTCTCCACCAAGTTGTATTAAATCTAGTCCTATATTATTTTACAGGGAAAAGTTTGAGGCTTTGAGCTTGAGTTCACTGGGCTAAAAAGAAAAGCATGAATACGTTGTTTATATTTTCTACAGGAATCTACAAAATGCTTATTACAATATTTACAAAAATAATGGTCAAGCTTAGACCCAAACCATACAGCAACAAACCCTCAGTACAAAGAAATGTGTTTCCCATATAGACATAGTATATTTACCTTAATATTTTCAGAGTTAGAAAAAACACATCTGCTTTTACTACTCTATATTCCATAACATAATGGTGAATTTTTACAATATTATTTTCAATGTTCTCTATACATTTCATGGTGATATTTGAAAAACTTGAATAAAGTTTTCAGCGTACTAAAGAAGGTAGGTGAAATTACTAAGTCTCAGTAACCATGTAAGTCTCACATGAATGAAAATTAATTGGAAATAAGAAGATACTACCATGACAGTCAGGTGATATACAGTGAAAATCATTTAGGCAAATGATCAAATTTGGTGAGTCATAAGCAAACCTCCATATATTTTCTTCATTATGCTCTTTTTTGTGCATATGTGTATATAAAATAATATGGCTTTTTTCAGGGATATTGTATTTTACTATATAAATTGACTTATATTATTAACTACTATATTGTCATTATTCAATGATGCAGCCTTCAGACTGTTAAAGTTTCTATAAAAAATAAGCTGGTTTTTTCCCTGCTACTACAATATTACTATTCTGTGATTGTTTGCAAAACAGGCAGCAGGCTATAACACAAATCCAGAAAGCTGTTAGGAAAACGGGTTAATCTAGAAAACATCTGCTCTAATCAATTAAAAATCTAGTATTCTTCCCTGTCCTGTCAAATAATTTCTTGTGTAGATGCTAACAGTACATACACTATTTGTCCATTTATAATGCTAAACATCAGTAAGAACTAAAACATTTCTGAATTATTAATTGCTCTGAGACTGAATAAATTAGACCTATGGTACATTTCACCCTGATACTTCTCGGCAGGAGACTGTGGCAATACAATAAGACTAAGTGGGACAACTCATTTTAAACAAAAGATTTTACTGTGTCCTTCATTTATAAGTTGTTTCTTTCTCTATAGCTTGTTCATGAAAATCATTTTAATGACTGCAACAAACACCTATGGAAGACAGACTGAATTTCTAGCTATTTTCAATTCAATTACCTCTGATTTCAATGTATGAATTTATAGTAATACCCAGAAGATACCTGAAAAACATTAATATTGCAGGAAAGAAAAATGTTTCAAAGGTAGAAGATGCTACAGCTGAAAGAAATAAAATTTCTCTAATATAAGTCCATTTTTAGAATCTGAAACCACTTAGGCAAACTGATTTGCCTCTTCCTTTATGTCAGAAAACGTATTCATCAAGCGCAGATCCAGGAAATTCAGTCCTCACAAACATGCAATCCAATCATCGATGTATCAAACAGAAAATCTGGAATAGAGCTAACACATAGCGAATACAAAACTGTGAAGGTTTTTTTATTGTTGGCAAGGCAATGAAAAGCAGTGAAAAACATTACTTACATTGTCAGAAATGTGACATGCACATATTTTTATTCTAGAATATCATACTTGATATTTCTGTCATTCACAAGTGACTACTATGACATTTTTCCAGACCACAGAAAGATTTCTCAAAATTTCAAGACCCTGCTTCTAGTTAGGTCTGAATAAGTCATGTAGCCAAGCCCCTGAATAATAGTCCTAATTTAAAGCTTCCTCAAACTGTTAATTCCTTTTACAATATAAAGACAAGTTTATATCAGATTTGCTCCTACACTAAGGCTATTTTTCACTTCAGTTGCCCATCAGCCACTGATGTTTCCAACTTTCATGTATTTACATTAAAAATTCTCATCTCTTAAATTTTCATCTGGTGATATGAGTTCAGTGAACCTTTCCTCTGAGCCAAATAAATTATACCAGTCACTGAAACTTATTTTTATATTTTTTGTGTTTATGTTACTTTGAGGGACAGATTTGCTTTTCTAAATGCTGGTGTTCAGTCTTGCAAGATTTCATTATCAATGTGTTGGGGTTTTTTTGTCCTCAGTTCTCCAGATTCCCCCTTCAATTTGCTCCTGTATATATGTGTCATTCAACCAGTTTATGTCAAAATAAGACTTTATGTAGTTTACAACACAAAGCACTGATAATGTGTGCTAAGTGACCTTTGCTCCAAAACACTTCTCTTTTATGACACCAAAGATGATGACATCAAGTTAATTACATTCTAACCTATACCATTATAAGTTTGATAATTTTTCTCTAATATATTCATAGCAAAGACAACCATCAAAGCTTTTAAATACCATTTCTATCTGTGGATTTAAATGAGCATGCATCTAACTCCTTGTTTTGATGCTTAAAAGATAATTAGAAAAATTAAATATCTCCATGGATGCCACATAATAACATAATGTAGCTGCTTAGAGATTAAGTTCTGAAACAATACTCTATGTATTTTCAAATAATCACAGTACTTGCAGTGTTAAGTTTCCTTTTATTCCTAAACTGAAAAAGACTATGAAGGAAGGACAACCATCATACAGGATAAATTTATTTTCTTCACACAGGGTACTTATTACCCAATAATTGTGTTCAGTTACAAAACTGAATACACCACTGAAACTTGCTTTAGCTATATGAACTCTTTAGGATATAACTGCCAGATTCCCCAAATGATAATCCAAAATGTATTTTATCCAGAAATCATATGGACTTGATCTTGTATCATTTGAATCCTGTAAGTTTTTGCACCAAGAGAAGTTAGTGAAAACACAGTGAGAAATAACTTTTATTCTTGTACAACAGAGAAAATAAAATTTTAGAAGAGGCAGGTTTGGCAGGATGTTTAAAAGAAAATTGAAAGCAGTTCTCCAGGAGGGTGTCTGTTTCCTTAAGCATTCAAATTTAAAGGAGGAATAAAAATGTTTTAAAAAAAGACAAAACACCAATTAAAAAAAAAAGATTTTTCAGTACTTACTCTGGCCTTACTTACAGAATAAGACCTCAAAGGTACAAGAAAAACTAGAATGGCAATGACAACATTGCAAGTTACTTTTCAGAGTTAGAGTTCTCTTACATTACAGATTTGCTGCAGTGATTCCAATAAGTCAATAAATAACACTTTCAGAAAAGAAGAAAGTACTACTGTACTTCTAGATTAAATTTTCAGAAGCTCTCTGGCTCAGATTTCATCTTCACTGAATGAATGCCAGCTGAAAAAGAAAAGCACACATCCTTGAAATGAAATTGTGAAGAAAATAATTGCCACATTAGGCAGAAGTATTGCTTTAAAATATTCTGCCTACACAAAATCCAGACATTTACAAAATTCTTACAGAGTGCATCATCACCAGCACATGCGCTCACTTCACATTTTCTTGGACAATCCCATTTTTAAAATGAGTAAAAAAAAAATCTTTTTGCTTGAAAAGAATATTTTTTCCAGGAATAATCTCTTTTTTTGGGGAGTGGAAAGTAATAAATAAAAATGAGGTTTGTTTGTGTTTTGTTTTTTTTTTCAAATGGGATACTGACAAAGCTGTGTGGTCCTTAGCAGGACTCTGATCCACAAAATAAGAGCTTAATATTCACATACATGTACAAAGAAATCCAGAAACTGCACTACTAGTAATTGGAAAAATGTTTCTTTCAAGTTCACAAGTTAATTTATTATCTGTGAAATGCTACATCACAACAAACTTAAGACCCAGAATCTGGTCCAGGTTCTTAAGTCAAGAATTCTTATTTGATTTAGCATATATATGACAACTGAAGCTTTTAACATATCTAAAACTGATTATGCAGATCCTCCTTGCATAATGGACCATTTATTGGAAGGCGCTCAGCTACTCTTTCTCACACAGCAGAAGAATAAGCATAATTGTATACAGCATTATGTTACATGACTAATGTTAAATTAGTTTTATCCAAAGCCACTTGCAACTTCCATTAACATATGAAGAAGATTTAAAAAACCTAAATTATGTTTAAAGTGGTTAAGGTCTCCCAAACAGTCTTTCTTATCAAGAGCAAACATTTACAAACAAACTGTATTTGGAAATGATAAACTTGGACACAATAACCATCATTTCTTTTCTGATTTAATGGGAGAATGTCAACTTTCACAAGAAGTGAATTTGCTTTATATTACAGTTGCATATAAAACCAGGATAATATATTTTAATGTATTAAGTGATGTGCTTGCAGACAGACATGTTAAATGAAAGCAGAGGCATTTTTCCATGCACAAAATGCAAGCTTCCTGCAAAATAAAATGGACAGGGAGACAAGATACATAACATTTGGCATAACACCTACCTTCTGCTGCAAGAAGCATCACTGCAAAACTACAGCCATGATACTCCTCTATGTTAAATACGTTCATGTTGACTTCAAAATCCAAGTCTTAAGCTTGTGTGTAAACTGTAGTGTTGTCAGAGATCTTTTTCACTATTGTTTTTTAAAGGAAAAAAAACCCAGAGCTACTCTACCAGTCCTATGTCCAGCACTACCTTATTGGAGAAAGTTTCAGTTAAATTTCCCAGAAATCAGTGCTTTGAATAAAGGCAGTGGACTAAAAAGACTCTGTTTAAAACTGAAAAAAAAAAAAAATATGTCAGATGCTCTTCACAAAAAAAGTCTGAGAAAAGCTGAGCATCATCAATGTCTAGGCATCAGTCAACCTTACAGTAAATTACCACCTTTAACAAAGTCACACAGAGCAGGCCAGTGTTATACTGCAACCAAAGGCAACCAGCCAATCAAACGGAAGAAGTTTTGAAATATCTCCTCTTCACTGAGAGCTTTAATTCCGGGGAAGCGGATCTACAAGCAATGGCAATCGGATTAAACAACTTAGATAAAAGGAACATGCATTTCTTCTTGCATATAGAAATTTCTATACATTTCTACAGGTAAGAATTTTCTATTGCTATACCAAAATGTAGCACTATCTGAAATAACAAATCTAATGGTCTCTGCATCCAAACAATTATTACACAAGAGGTTTATGACTTCCCACTTAAGGATATTATTTCCCCTGAAACAGTTCACTGCTTTAAGTTACCCATATTCTGCTTTTCTTCAGAGACACAAATGCAGAATTTCTTGCCTCTAGCAGTTGGACCTTCATATCCATATAATGCAAGCAAGCAAGGAACTCATCATCTTTCTGAACAAATATATGATCTACCTGAAATTCTAAATTAGTCTCCCCTGAGAGAGAAGAACTCAACATTAAGTAAATTTAGGAGGAGGAGTTAGGTCATACTGCACACCATGTCAGCAAACGTTGCAGTGAATGAAAGGAGGTGAGCCTATCTTACCATTTGCATTCACTCCTTAAACAAAAAGGGCATTTCAAGTTAATCCATATGACACACTAGTCTAACTAAAGCTTGGCAAGACTGTTATATCAAACATAGTATGAGTCTTCAATAACCTATTTTGTTGATTAACTGCGTTTATTTCCCTTGTAATACAGTGGTACTGCTAATAGCCATGCCCTTTTATGATCAAATTTATTTTTCCATCAATCATCAAAAATTTATTGGGGTCCACAAAGCTGACTACAACTATATAGCTTTTTTTGGTTTTGTTTATAGAAGACACATTGCTAACAATGTGAGGAACGTATTATCATCATACTATTATCTACAGAGCTCTGCCTGTGACCCTGGAAGACAATCTAAATTTACTGATTGGTTGTTCTTACTAATCATTAGATAAAAAGACATTACACAGGAGGAGCTGGACATACCAAATAGAAGCAAGATGCCTCAGATAAATTAGTTATTCCATTAAGGGCACTATTTGAGAAAGAATGCTTGAAGGCATGTGGATGAGCCTCTGCATTGGCGCCTTGGGGAACCCCCACGCCCAACAGAACTGCTCTCAGTAGTTACTAGGATACACCAAGATGAACCTATTTTTCTGAAGACAGCTCACTGGATTATGTGAATTGTGAAATTTATCAGTTTTTAGGAAGAAAGATAATTCTTGGAGTCAGTCATAGCTACAAAAGACAAGACATTTACTAGAGAAATAACTTAGACCAAGATTTTGATAGAAAAAGTAGACAACCCAACAACAATTTCAGATTCAGTCCTCTCTGTCATAAAAACAAATAGATAATCCTCCCTTTACAGATTTTTAAACTGCAAGTTAACGGATTTAGGGCTGGAAGGAGGGAAAGAAGTTGGGAGTTTCTTTTGCCTCTTTATAGCCAGGTGCTGGAATTTTCACAGTGAATCCATTGCTGATGCATTAAAATATATCCTCTCAAAGTTCATTTAGTATCCAGAGAGACTGCCTCAGCAGCAAATCAGAACTGCTCTATAATTTGTTCAGACCTCATAATTTAGTATTAATAAATTATTAATACAGTAATAAATAAATTACATGCATACAATATTACAAAGTACTTAAGCACTGTGCACAGAAAAGAAACTGCATATATCCACGTACATGGGATTTTTCATTGGTTTGGCTCTTATAAGGATGGAATCATAAAGTTATCTGTTAAGCCACGTACATCAGAATGCTCCATGTAAATTACTCAAAGTTTGTACATGACACTCAGGCACTGCAGAAATATCTCCAAGTGATTTATTCCAACTCATGCAGGTGTAGCACTTGCTATAAATTTTTTAGACTTTAGACTGTTACATGGTTCAAAGTTTTGTTATCATCATTCCGATAACTTTACTGTAAAATTAATTGAAAAAATAAAATTACCTTGAATGCCTTACCTCTATCAGATTAAAGTCAATGTATAGGGCTCCCTCTGACTGACTGTACCAACACCATCTTTATATCAGTGAAATTTTCTTGAATGCAGGGAGTATTTTGAATTATGGCTGATTTCATGAAAGTTAGAAGAAAACATTGGATTTGGGTTTTCTACACAGGGGACATGTGCAGGGATGGAAGGCCCAGTGCAGGGATGGAAGGCCCGGACTCCTTTAGCTGTACTGATAGCAGGGAGCCAACTTCAGGAGCCACACTCAGAGGCCAGAGTCAGACTAGCCACCTCCCAGTGAGAGGCGAGCTGTAGAGTGGGCAAGTTGCTCGTGTGCCTCGCACAGCCGTTAGCTTCCACCACACTCCACTGCCAGGCTAGCCACCTCGAGCACCAAGAGGCAAGACAAGATCTGACAAGTTTGGCCTCGACCTCCCCTTTTAGCCGCACAGCCTCCCTGGGTACTTCCCGCCCAGGCTAGCCATGTCCCCTCACAGGTGTAGGCAACCCCCAGCCTCCTCCCTGCAGAGCTGCCCTGAGTTGCAGACCATCCTTCTGACATAAGGAGGACAGAACCCTGCAAGCTCAGCACTGCTGAGTTCACTATCAACGGACATGTATGCCATGTCTGAAGTAGATGATTTCATTTATTTCAACTGCAGCTAGAGAAGAAAAATTATGTCAATTTCTGATAAAATTTTTGGTATTGCATTTATAATCAGTTATGTAAACTAAGATTACAGACGTCAGAGAAAAAAAATAGTTTGGGAAGGCACCTTTGGAAGTCAGATAGTCCAAACTCCAGCTGAAAATGAGGCTAAGGTTACCTAAATATATCACCTACACTAAGAACTCAGTATGTTTAGGGGGTCAGTTCCAGGTTGCTTCCCCCTGCCCCTCTCTCCAGGATCTCCCAAGGTGCCTTAGTAAATCCTCCATCCACCATATTCCAACCTGCTCCTTGTGCAAGCCCAGGCTTCTTTTACCAGCTCTCTATTAGCCCTCAGCACCATCTGCCCCTCCAGCTCTCTGGCTTGTGCTCTACCAGGTGGAAGTCTGCAATATTTGCTGCAGGTTTTTGCTGGTTTGTTATCAAATTCTCCTTTCTGTTTTCTGCTTAAGTATTGGGCCATCACTAACAAAAGTCACCGCTACAAAGCAACAGCAATAAATGATGTCAAACCAGCACAGCTCCCAAAGAAAAATGCAGCTGAAAACCTCCCTCCTGAACAACAAAAAATCAGTAAGAATTGAAAGAGAACAAGCAATTTAAGCTACCCCAAAATCAAGGTTTAAAAAATGGAAGACTTTTCTATATTAGGCAAGTCCTCTTGAATAATAATAATTTTTTGAAAAAGCACAGAAAATATGACAAAAACTAAGAAGATAGAAGATAATAACATACTGCAGAACCCAAACCTACGTTTCATGTTTTACTGTTTCAACCTGGATTTGAAACAGTAAAAAATAATGTTCTCAAATTCCTAAAATGTACACAGACCTTGGATTTTATCTATCAGAAAGCTCAAAACATTATTGTTCCCTTTAGGCCATAACAGCAAAACACATGTCTACCTCTAATATAAAATATATTTTTCCATTAACTGAAAACTGCTAAAATTCTGAGGCAACCTTTAAGTTTATTTGCTGTTATGGATAACATTATTATGACACAATAAATGTGATGGGATTTTTATTAGAGCTTCTAATGACTATTTTAAAAATTAGTAATTTTAGTTGCACTTTGATTTTCCATGTAGTAAGCGAGGAGTTCTGTAAAATGGTCAGAGAGCATAATTGAACAGATATATCATTTGAAAGATTTTAGAAAGCAAACGTGCTTTGTTAGTGCTTTATCATGAGCTTTATAGCCTGCAAATACCATTTGTGTCAGGTTTTCTCCCTCAAATGTTGGAAAAGAAAAATATTTTTTTTTCCTTTTTGCAAATAAGAGTATACAGGAGAGAAGGAGGGGGAGAAAAAAGCAACTACGTCCCCCCCCAAGTAAATATACAGAAGGTGAAAACTGGCTACAGAACGTAAGAGACATAAAGCAAGGCGTACAGCCAGACCTTTTTCAGTTCCTCATTCTGGCCAGACAGGCTCCCTATACCTCACTTAATAGGCTCATTAGTGTAATCTGAGTCTACTTTTTGTGCCTCTCTAATTTCCTAGTGAGGCTCAGCTGCTGTTCTGTAAATGGATACAGGCTGGGTGTGATCAGTAAAACCTGGCTCGGGTTATAGTGATATGGAGGCAAAATACCCAAATCCATTCTTTGTCTTTGTGCAAACACCCTGAAAACGGAAAACTGCATCAGCATACATCTTCACAGAGATGTATGGCAGGATGTTCTTCTTGAAAGGGTTCACCTGTCAGGTTCAAAAAGGATTTAGCACCTCCAGTATATTACTGAATTTTTATATGTATCAGAAAAAAACTGTTTACTCATGACATCCATTAAAAAGCCACAGAAGCAGAATAAGCCTATAAAATTGAGTTTAGAGTTCAATACCAATTATTCCTTTCAGTTCAACAGCCTAAAATGCAGTGCTGTGTCACTACAAGAGATTTTGAGGCTGTCAACCACATCGGCAAAGTTCACTATCTGCTTCCCAATGAACATGAGAGGATGAGAAGGAAAGAGAAAATTCTTGACACCATGATGGGAAATCATAGGAGATAAAGACCAAAGCAGACATGTAAGAGAAACTTCATTCTCATGACAAAGTCTTGCTAACCTACTTCCAGCTAAAAGTTCTGTCCACAGAAACGAGACATTTTGGAGTCACAATAATGCCACTGTTTATACTACACCCAATCCATACATAGAAAGCTTTACTTTCTAAATATTTTAATCTGCACTAAAAAAAACAATAAACTACTGAACAAATGCAGCTTTTAATGACTTTTTTAATAAATCAGCAGCAAGAAAATATTAGCATACTTTAAGAATTTCATATTCAGTTCTTCACAGAGGAGCACCCTAAGAATAGCTGTGTCCCCTAAGCAAAGCCAGAACACAGGAGCTGGACGGAACTCGATCAACAGTGTCTGTTTTCCCAGTGTCCCACCTGGAGGTAACTGAGTTATGGGAACAGAACAATTGCCACCAAAACCTGCAGAATCTCGACAATGTGGGGTCTTAGAAAGGACTGGAATGAAAGAAAAGCTCGCTTATTTGGCAACATCAATTACCCTTTTTCTTCACCTTCACCCAGTCTGTTTAGACAAACTGCACCCCTAAATAAACATGCATGAGGAGATGTATTTATGAAATATGGAAATACAAGTATCATTAATCTTCTAAACTTGTAAAGCAGTTCATACAAAAACTGCCAAATAGTAAGAATATCAGACAAACACAGAAGTGCTTGCTAATCTGTTAGTTAAAAGATTTTGTTTTGGCCACAGTTAAAATATGTGAATACACATTTAAGCCTTAACATGACCTAGGCTTTGAAGTCTCTGGGATTTTGGTAACATCTGAAAGGAACATTATTTGACATTTAGTGCTGGGTGATCTATTTCAATAGTTCATTCCAAGGTAAAAAAGATAGCTAGCTTTTTCTCTAGAAACTGCAACCTGGACTCAGTTATAATTTAGTAATTAATCAATTACATAATTTTTGAAACAGAAAATGAAAGCACTTCCCTAGTTGAACAAGAAAACAGATATTCACAGATGTATAGGAACATGAATTGACATACAAGAGGCAGGAATTTGCAGCAGACCAAGCCTGGAAACTAATTACCAACTCTGAACTAGCAGGTCTATAAGCCAACTAAATTTTTTAAAAGCCTAAAATATAAGACAAAATGGCATGCACAGAATAACTATTTGTATATTGAAACCTTATTTTTTTAGTTTGAACTTAAATCACTATTTTGAATCAAAACCTATTGAACACAGTCTTTGACTTTACTAAAATGTCATATCAAGCTGGAACTGTTGATTAAATTCAGGTTTAGATTATTTCCTCCTCTTTCTACACTATTTTACTATTATTGATGATTTACATATTAAAATTACATTCAACTCCAGCTTTACTGCCAAAAAGCAATATAATCTACAAACAAAAATACAGGAAGTATAAGGGAATTAATCCTGTCATCTGCATAATCTGTCCTGACCAATTCAATTAATACAGCAGAATAATATTAAAGATTCACTTACATTTGTGTACATTTCTGTGAGTTTACAAAAACCACTACTTTTTATAAATACA
Source organism: Anhinga rufa (assembly GCA_013400875.1). NCBI lineage: Eukaryota > Metazoa > Chordata > Aves > Suliformes > Anhingidae > Anhinga > Anhinga rufa. Next base: position 24,716 of record VZTV01101504.1, read on the forward strand.
ACCACTAATGTAAGATTGTGCCTTCTCCTTGATGCTGTAGCTGTGGAATACCCACAGGAATGCCCATCAAGCAAAGGTGTCAGGAGGCTATAGACAAATCAAAATGTGTTCGAGATTCAAAGAAACCCCTCTGGCTGAAGCAGAAAATATATACGTTAGCTAAACAGCAATGTAGAAATATGCAGAACTTGGTAACACATTACAAACAGCATAGCCGTTACAGTGGGCATAATGGAATGACAGGAAGCATTGCTGGCCTTTTTCCTCATGCCAAATTTGTCACAAAAAAGAAAACCAGGCACCCTCATCATCACTGTTTTTAACCCAAACGTTAACCCAACTATTTCCACTATTATGCCAGTGGCTGAAGTAAAGAGATTGGAAGCATTTCCTTTGGTTTTTCAACACTTTCTAACAGTCAGATCTATTTCACTACAGAATTGCTTTCTATCCCAAGTAAAAGACAAAGGGCAAAAAGACTGTGAAAGAAACTTGGAGAACAGGCTGCTTGAATTTGAAGTGTTAGAAAACGTTATGATGAGACTAGGACGAAAACCACAGGTCTTTCTCATGATCACATAAGCCCTGCATTTGTTACACTCCATCTGTTTTGCTCAGTTTTGTTCAGGGATATAATTATCTTTGAAAGAAAATTTTTCCCTATGACCACTAAGTCTTTTCTGTAAACAATATTAATTCGCTTAGTCTTTATCAGTCAGTTTAAGCCATTCATGTGATCGTAAGCCAGAACAATGGAACTTCAAGGCAGCTTTGGCAGTAGTTTTCTCTTGAATCTGAAAGTCTCTATATTTTCTGAAGTATTTGCCCTCCCTCATCCCTTTTTCTTCTTGGCTTTCTGTTTTACTTGGCTCTATATTATGAGACAGGTCTGCATTAAAATTTATCTGACAGTACAACCAGTTGGCAAGAATGCAACAGGAAACCTTTCTCCACTTGCACAAAACCATACAAAACCCACACCACTGAACACTCTAAAGGACAGCTGGAAACACATCTCTCATGTTTTCATTTACTTTTCTTATTTACTTGCTTTTGAAAAATTACTCCTGTTCAGGATTGTGTAAACAACAATTATGGGTAACAAAAAATTAACTGGATTAGATTAAGTTATTCTAAAACAAAATACCAAGGTTAATACTACCCTTGTACCTGCAGGGGAAATGATGAACAAATAAGCAGATATGACAGTATCCTCTAAAAGAAAACAAAATGCTGAATGAAAAATGAAATGCAAATCTGAAGTAGTAGGTTAATTTCATAATTATTTTCTTTCCACTGAAAATCTTTTGGCCTCCACATTTAAATTTAGAGTTTTAAAATCAAGGTTGCACTGGCTGATATCAATTTCCAGCTGATACATGAATGAGAGGCAGCAGTGATTGTTGAAAAATATTGAAATATTGATAGTTATTAAAGAAGTGTTACTGTTGATAATATTCCAGTCAAACCAGGGAAATACATTCTGCAACCAGTTTTCCTGATTCAGAGTCCAATTTAAAGGATGCCACTGCTATGTGCAATGAGAAACAACTTTCACCAATTAAGTCTAAAATATTCTTGAAGATCAACAAGAAAGGGATCAACTTCTATGAGCTATTTCATGAAAATCTGTAGACAAAGATAAATGTATTGTTGAGGTGCAATCCACTCTTCTAGTCATCGACGACATTAAAAGAATTCAAAAGAAAATTATTTTATTAAACTATATTATATTAAACTAGTATGAAAGATACCTATATTTTCCCAAACATGGACAAAAACTCAATGATTAAGACTAAGGAGAAAAAGTTGGTAGTTTTATTGACCTAGCTCTTGGTAAATTCTGAAATATTCAAAATGTTTGCAATCATTGTATCAGCTACATGACCACATAAAGAAAAAAATATC
>VZTV01101505.1:8454-31176 GCA_013400875.1 Anhinga rufa
CTCCTCCTCCCCTTGTGAGGAAGCTGCAGACCGCGATGAGGTCTCCCCTCAGCCTCCTCTTCTCCAGGCTGAACAAACCAAGTGACTTTAGCCACTCCTTGTATGGTTTCTCTCTAAACCCTTCACCAGCTTCATGGCCCTTCTCTGGACACTCTCCAGTAGCTTTATACCCTTAATGTCCTGTGGCGCCCAAAACTGCACACAGCACTCGAGGTGAGGCTGCACCAGCGCAGAGCAGAGCGGGACAATCCCCTCCCTCGACCGGCTGCAATGCAGTGCTTGATGCACCCCAGGGCACGGTTGGCCCTCTTGGCTGCCAGGGCACACTGCCAGCTCATGTTCAAAAGTCCGAATTTGCAGTTAAAGAAAGCCTTTTGTGCAGGGTAACACCATGATTACACACAGCCCTGCTAGAGCTCCGGTTAGGGTGTGGCGGCCTGCAGAGGGCAGGGGTCTGGGGCACAGGCAGGCCTGCCTGTCCTCGAGAGACTGCCTCAACCCCACAGCACAAATGTCATCCTGAGCGGTGGGGCCTGTGCCTGCTTTCATCTTGGTTGGGCCACGGAAGCGGTGCCGGTGGACTGAGCATGTGGTCACCCAGCTACCAGACAGCAGGCTTGATGCAAACAGCCTTGGCGCTCCTTGAATTAGGGGCACTTGTTGCACCCTGCATACCACCAGCGAGCAAGCCAGGTGCTTTTCCAGCTATGAATGGGTAGGACAGAGAGAAGTGGGATTAGCTGTAAAGGCCCACTCCAGTGAGTAAATGTAACATATATGTTAATGCAAAGATTTCTAGTATGGCTTTGTGTTGTCTGTTAACCTCTGCCTCTGGGAGAAAGGGTATGGTGGAGGCCATCGCTCTGTGTCTTGGCTGCTTCGCCTGCTTGTTCCCAGCAGCACTCCAGCCACCATCCCCTCTGTTCAAGCATGGCCACTCTGCATAAGTCTTCCCTGCTCTGCTCTGTTCAGACACTGTTCCTGCGTCTTGGCATGTGGCTCTGCTGTGTGACCGGCCTGCAGACAAGCACCACACCTCTGGCCTGAGTGGTTTGCAGGGGGAATTAGGCTGGCGGCTGGGGGAAAAGGAGCCAGTAGGTGTGCCGTGCCTGCTGCTTGGCCGCACAGTGACAGCAGGCAGCAGTGTGGGGTTGGGTGGGAGTGGAAAATGTATGATAAGGGCTGTGTAACCTGCTGCTGTGAGAGTGAAACTTGATAAGAGCCAGCGCAGCAGAGCCCTAAGTGAGGCCCTTCAGGACAGAAGCTTCCCTTCCCTCTCTCCACTCTGTGAGAAGAGAGCTCGCACCCTGTTCTCCTCCCCACACACACTTCTAGGAAGAGTTTCCCATGTGCCTTGTACATGGGCTTTTGGGAGAATCACTTGGACACAAACTGTACCTTTCCAGCCTGATGACAGGCCGTCAGCATCTCGGGAAGCCTTAGGGCAAGGCCAAAATTCTGAATGGGAGAAACACCTGCAGACATGGCTGTGTGAAAATAGTCAAACAACAGCAAATTGTCACACCCTGAGCCGGCCAGCACGGCCCATACCTTGCAAGGACCTGAGCAGGGAGGAGAGTGTGTGCAAGGGAACAACATCACTGTGACCCCTCTGAACAGGGGAGGAGAAATAAGAAAAGGGATGACAGGGTGAGCGGGCAAAAATCATCCCTCTGGTACCTGGCATGCCCAGTGGCCCTGTGCCTACACCCGCCAGGAGAAAGGAAGAGGCCCAGCTGGTCATGGCATCCTGTCCGGAGCTTGCTGCCAACCACTTGGCTTGGGTGCCTTTGCAGCTGACAGGGGCAGGAGGTGGTGAGTGGAGGTCCCTGATGACCTCCTCCTCCTCTGCAGTTGGCTCAAAGGTGTCAACGTGGGAGTGTCATTTGGTGGTGGCTCTGAAGGGAATGGGTTGCCAGCAGGAGCTGCTGTTCTATGCCCTCCCTGCTGCCCAGACCAAGAACTGCCTCCTGGAGGATCCTGCCAGTGTCTACATTGATGGGGTCCCTCCTCTCTCCTCCTGCCTCCCCAGGGCCTCCCTTCTTCATCAGAGGAACCTGTGGAAGAGAGGAAAACATGCCTGCCTGTCCCAGAGGGAGACGCCAAGGCAGTCGGTGTCTTACAGCTGCCCTCCCACCGCCCCCAGCTTCCTGAGTACCCATCCCTGCCTTGTTTTCTGCCTGTCAAGTGAAGTCAAGCTTCAGCTCTGACAAAGTGAAGCTCTGAAGTATTTGGCCCACCAGGGCCTGGTGGGTTACATCCACACAGCTTGAACCCCAGGCTGCCCCCTATGGCCTGTTGACTTCTGCAGTAGAAGCACAAGGCATTTGGATATGGGGACAGGGAGCAGAGCTAGCATTAGCTGGTGGGAGCAGAAAGTAGCTTTGTTGGTTTGCACTGAATGGAGAAGGAGGGAGAACCTCCTGATGCTCCAGGTGCCTCTGGAGGTGGTCAGTGAGACCTTCTAAGTACAGTATCCAGCAGACTTTGCCTCATGCTTCATGGCTGCATGATGCTAAGAGTTTTGTTTGCTTCACTGCTATTTGCTTGGGCAGAGGGATGGCAAAAATGACTCCCAGTTTACTTTCACTAGTTTCTCTGTTCCACAGAAATGTTGTGGGCTTGTGCTTCCACTGGAAATGGTGGCATGACGACAAACATGTCAGAACGTGGCAATCTCTTCCCCACCTCCTCCCAAGCGACACACAACTCACAGCTGAAATCTTTGGGCTCCCCACTAAAATCAAAACTGTGCAAGCTGTTCTGTACCTCCATAGCCTTCCCACAAAGCCCCAACCCAAGTGACTGTTCAGCTGGCTGCTCAGGATACCATGTTTGATCTTCAAGGCGATGGTGCACAGCCAGGGGAAGCCTCAGGAGCAGGACTCCCCTCCCCTCCCACTCACCAAAGTAGCTGAGGGATCATTGTGTGGCTTTTCATGCACGCGCAGAGGAGACAGGGAGCAGGAGTGTTATCCTGAATGACCGCTGCATGGGCTGCTAACTGCCTTCTGTTTCCAATATGCCCCGATCTGCTGATGGCTTCCAGAGTATTTGTATGTGCAGCACCATTGCCGCATCATCAGCCCTAACCCACTGTGTTTGGGGAGGAGACAGGACTGTGCTGCAGAAGCTCCATGCAGAGGCCGTGGGAGGCTGTGCATAAGACGTGCAGTTAACCAAGTGCTGGGACCCCAGTCCCTTACATGGGGCAGGCTCTGGCAGAGCACGTGCTCTCTGCCTTTGCCAGCTGCTACGTACCGTGGTTCCCCAGGGAATGTTTTTTTTTAAGATCTAATAGTCTTTTTGGTACTACCAGTGATGTATGTCACCTCTCTATAGCTCTGAGACCAATGTTACAAGCCTCGCGCACCTCTTCCTCTCCAGGTTGCCCCACCACACATCTATAGAAAGGCAGTACCTTTTTGTCGAAGTTGGACGCTGAAGTGCTGATACCAGGAATTACTGAGGTAGGCTATGGTTGGTGGGGAACAGGCCAGACAGGTGTCGCTGCTTGTGCCTACACAAAAATCTCCTGCAAAGTCCAAGCACAGGGATCTGGCATGATGCCAGAGAGCATGTTCTCCTCTGGACTCACCCTCATGGCAGTCCCAGGACTCAGAGATGTCCAAGCAGGCACTAGATCCCACCTGATGATCTGTTCAAGACCTTCATAACAGGGGCACATCTCCTGTGCTACCTCCAATGAGCAGTTGTTGGGTTTTCAAAAGCACAGCCGCCTTCTTCAAGACTTTCATTTTCATTTCTTTTATTAAATCTAACTAGATGCAGCCAAAATATTGAGTCTAAAATTTAGAGCAATTTTCTGTATTCCTGCAGTCTCACAGAGAGAGAGTGGCGCTTTCAGAGGGGCAGTTCTTCTCATCTAAGGCAGTTATTTTCATAAGGGAGAGATTGCCATCTGCTCTCCAGTGACTGTAGAGGAAGCATGGATGACTAGGTCAGACCAGACACTTAAGTTCCAGTCTGATGAATTAGGGTGATGAACCTCACCATTACCTCTTTTAATTTAAATATAGGCAGGACCAGCCTTTATACAGAATTTCTATTTACTTTTATAAAAAACTATGTATAGTGGGGATGATAGGACTGCTACTTTAAGCAATGGAAAGATAGAAGATTAAGTCCAAAAAGCCCAGAAGTAGCCCCCAGAATTGATGGCATTGAAGTATTGCCAATGATTTATTACAAACACATCTTAATTCCAAAGCATATCTGAGACCAAAATAGAAAACCAAGGAAAAAAAGGTACTATTTTTTTCCCTCCCAATTTATAGGTAGATATAGACACAGACAATTTAACTATGGGTCTACCCTTCTGGTCTGCATGACTTTATGCAGGAGTGTTTGGCTCTGCCTTGGATTCCTGGTGGCTTTCTGGTCCTACAGGGGATACAGGCATATAAACATCTGGCAGAGAGCAAGCTGAAGCTGTGTTTTTTTTCTGTGTGAACAAGTGCAGAGTCCTGCCGCTGTGAAGCAGTGCAAACCTGGGCTGCCTGAGCCCTAGAGCAGTGTGGGGGGGCCAGCTTGCATCCTACCGCTGCCCCCTCCTTCCAGCTGGCTGCTGCCGGGGCTGCACCCTCCGGCTGGCACCCAGAGCTGTTTCACTCCTGAATGAGGCAAAGGGTTTTCTTTGCTTCCCTGCCATTTTCTTGAGCAGGTTTATTTTTACTGGTTTCTCTGCTCAACAGAAATTCTTAACTCTCTGCACTATCATGAGATATCGTGAGACAGTCATTACCTTGCCACGAAAAACAAGCAACTCAGAAAGCCTATGTTATTCAATATTTCTGTGCTGGTGAATTTTGGATCATAAGGCAGTAGGATCAAAAAATTGTTCTGCTTTTCTAGACAGCTCAAATTCTTTTTCTGAACGCAAGTCAAAGTTGCCGGTACAAAATATCATTTTGCCTTTAGCTGACAAATATATCATATTTGGAACTAACTTCTGGTTTCATGGTAAGGATGTTATGGATTTGCAAGCCCCAGTTTATTTCTCTATTCCTAAGGTATGGTGAGGTCTGCTTACAGAGTTCATTGATTCTTGACCTCACTAGTTTGCATGTACCCACCCACATCTAAATTTGAAGCTAGCTAGAAATCTGCTAAGTAATGTTGTCTTCCTGAAAAATGCATTCATTCAGCCAACTTGCTGAATTGATGCCGTCGGTGGCATAGTTTTAATGAACACAGAGCAGTGTCTGTACCCTTCAGTCTCATAGCTTTACCAGCTGTTAACCTGTAAACCCTTATCTTGTACAAATAAGAGTTCCGTGATTGCTCTGGTCACACTTTAGGGCTCTAATGTCCCATATCCCTCCTCACCTTTGCATTCTTCACCTTTAGAAATGGGATATTTGAAGGATTATTGCTGAAAGGTGAAAGCCAGGGATTACAAGGAATGCTGAGTAAAACTGAGTAAAGGATCTCTTACAGAGACCCACTGGGAGGATGGCAGAAAACTTAGACCTGCTTTGGGGACTTGCCCATTCTACTTGGTAAGACCCAACCTCAATCCTGCTGCTTGGTGCAAACATCTCACATCAAAAAAAGCAGCAGCTTCTGAAGTCAACCAGAAGGTAGGGAGCTTATCAGTGGGGATGAATGCCTCTTGTGCCGTTTGAAAAGATCCCGTGCTCCTGAAAATGCAACAAGCCTGCATTGCTGACAGTGACAGGTAGTGGTGATCCAAAAACAGGAGCAAGGAAGCAAAAGCTGGAAAATGCAGCCCCTTTCTTATGCCTCAGTTCAGGAAACCCATTGCTTCTAATTTGTCTGACACTTCCTACACATCACCCAGTGTTGCAGGCCCATCCAGCAGAGCACACACTTGGTGGCTTCAATACAGCTTCATGGTAATTGTTTATGCTGTGACTCAAACCTTTCCAGGTCTAGTCATCGCTTCTTTAGTGTCAGAAACTGATCTCACTCATAGGTCTCTGATGTGGAGAGCTGAGGCATATAAAAACCAAGTGCAGACATAAGAGCGGTTTCCCAGAGTGCTTGGCAGGGACCGAGTAGCTAGGTGTGTTTGTGGTTCACAGAAACACCATGAGCTACTGCAAAGCTTTGGAGGGAAAGGTAATAGCTTTTATTGGCTCATGATGGCTAACGCAACAAATGCAAGGAAGTAACAAACAGCCTTGTGAGCTCATCTCTTTCTGTGGCATCATACACTTGGATCAGGTATCGCTGAGGCTTTGTTAACTGATACACTATTGGGTACCTTGCCAAGTCTGAACCCTTTCCAGTTCCTAGCAATAACCTGGCTGAGAGCTGATGCTGATGTTTACCAATTTACAGTATAAGAAACACAAAGTATTGGAGAGGTTACCAATCACGCTGCTGGCTTTGTGCTTCGCTCACAGGTGACCCATAACATCAAGCGTGTACAAAAGTACTTTAATTGTTGCTTCACATGGCTTCCCCATGAACAAATATAATAATCGTCTTAGGATTTTAAGTAATGCCAGGTTCAAGGAGACATGGTCTATCCGAATGTGTACGAGAGTAACGTTTGAGCCAATCTTGCTATTCCCTTGGCATTGCTGCAAGTTAAAATATGGAGATCTGTCTGTGTTTAAGCCATGATCTCAGATCCAGGCAGACTGCAGAGTGATGGGTTAGAGGAGATTAATATCTTGTCCTGCCAGGAGACAGCTTTAAGATTTCACAACACCACGTGCCCTCTTCAAAGAATGAGAGAGGCTACTAGTCTCATTTGCATCACTCACCACTCTGAGAAGGCATCCCTTCAGTTAACACGCACCCTAGGACAACAAGCATGACATGAAACTATTCCAACCATTCTATAAATCAACACAAATTAAAGTAAGTTACAGCATGGTTCTCCCCTGGGTAAGTTATGGGTTAAACGCTTTCAAAATTATTAAATGCTTTCAAAATTTTAAGTGGCTCGCTTTGTACCTTTACATATTACTACACAGTGGACCAAATACAGCCATCACGTAAATAATTGCAAGTGCTGCTGTAATTGGCACTGCTTTCTCTTGCACAAGGGGCTGAGTTTGTGCCAGTTATGCCCATACAATAGCTTCACTTAAGGAGAAAGACATGACCCAGATTTCAGACTAAATGAATAAGCTGAAAATTCCCAGGCTTGTTGCCATAGTTACTTGAAACCTACTGTTAAAAAAGGTGAGAAGGAAGAGAGGGAGGAGGAGAAAAAAGTAGGAAGAGAGCAGTATCATGGTCAGGGTTAGGCCATGTGATAGAGAGAGGTGGTGATCTTGAAGGAGCAGGACCTCAGTGATGACACTCAGAGCAAGTTATCTAGGAAGCCAGTATTTCTGCCTTCTGGTTGCTGTTGGATTGATTCTATGGACATTGGTTATTTATAAGTGGCTACCACAGTGACCACATGCAATGCACTGGCAGTTATACTAGCAAAAGCAGAAAGGGATTGGGTGGGGAGAGACAGACTTCTCCACAATTTATTTAATAAAGAAATCACCTCAGTTTAGAACACCAGACTGCTTGCTTTTCCACTTTACAAACTTTCACTATAGTGAAACTTGCAGCAATGTCTTATTCAATCAGAATAAACTTTTTAGCCTCTATGTAACATGACAGCAGAAATACACCAGCTCTGTAGAAGCAGAACTGCAGACATGTTACATTAGGTAGTTAGAATTGTTCTTCCCCAAATGCAGACAGATCAAAGTATCCTGTGAGACACAGGCTGAAAACCTAAGAGAGCTGGCAACTGTGCTTATGAATCTTTCATATATTTGATATTGTTGTTAGTCTGTTAAGTTAGCATGAAGAAACAGACCTTTTCATAAAGGGCTTTGTGCTAAGCCCACCAATGAATATACCACACTAGCAGGATTTTAAAATTATTATTCTCTATCTCATCTTTTCATTCCTGCTCTTCTTTACTTCCTTCCTTCCCTTTCTTATAACTGGCATGTAAAGCAATAATGTGTCTGCACCTGTGCCAGTATAACAGGTTCATGTACACTGGAAACATACACAGTTGAAGTAAATACATGTAAATGCTCTATGTATTAGTTAGACCATAATGCAGTTAGTATCGGCACTCATGGAGAGAGTTCAGGGAAGGCACTGGGCTAGTTAGAAGACTGCTCTGTCCTAATCTGAGATTGCATTTTCTAGACACTTTACTTGTATGTCAAAACCTCTCTTGGCCCTAAGGAGCGAAGTCTCCCTTTCTTGCTGCCTTCTCTCAATCTGTAACCTTATTGAGACTTTTGTCCCTTTCCCCCCTGCCCAAGTCCACTGCATGGCTGTCCTTGCTCAGATGGCACCATTGTGCTTTGTATGGAGAACAAAAGATAACCCACAATGCTAGAGAGAACTATGTTTTACTAGGAATGTGCTTTCTCTCAGAGCTGGCCAGCTGTATTTGCAGTACCCTGGCTAAAGGCAGTTTTCTGCTGGTTTTAGAGTAGGGAGAACTCACTTCTTCATACAGAAGTCAGAGAAGCAAAATGAAAAAAAAAAAAAAGTAATATACCATAATTAGCAGCATTCAGCTGAAATTATTATATAGCATGAGACAGTTGTGGGAGGTTGAACAAAATTTATGACAGGTAGCTGTTATTACCCTCATTAAAGGAGCCTTGCAAGTAATTTCTTCTGACCACACCGTTATGGTTATTGCTTTTTTGCCATTTATTACTGTGCTACCAAATGACCTCCACATTTGAATCATAAAACAGCAAGCTTCCAGATGAAGAAGGACATTTAATCTCGCAACAGCAGAAGAGATTGTGAGTTATTTTAATGCTGTAGTAAGTTATAGTCTAAGTCTGTCCTTGAAGAAAAGGGTCAAGAGATCTCAAGCTCAAACTGGGGGAAGATGGGGAACGACAGGCAGACTGAGAGCTTAGCTGGTACTGTCTCCCACTTGAATTCCCAAGGGTGTCACATTCCTTACCAGCAGTCTAGCAGCACTTGCTCAGAAACGTGAGGTGAGACATTCTTTTCTGTCTGAAAACATGAAAGAAGGCAGCAGCTGATGCTGCAGCAGCAGCCACTGCAGCAAGACAGGAAAGGCCATGTGGTTCCCAGTCTTACTGTGGTGGAACAGGAGCAGTACACACAGGACAGCGCGTGGGATCAGAGCAGCACAGGTTTCTAGTGCCAGGACATATCCTACAGTTAAAAAGTTACTAGGATTAAAGCAAGCTGTGAAATTAAAACCAAATAGCTATTCCAGAATAACAGCAGGTAGAGACAAGCCCTATAATCTTGTAAATCAAATGCAAATACTGAGCTCTAAATTTGGATTAATCAGTTAAACTGGCATAGTCCCATTCTTTTATCCGATGCTACCCAAGTTTAAAAGGAAAAAAAAAAGCTATTAGCTCCACTAAGGTATTCAGACTCATGAATATAAAAATCTTCAGGGTCTCTTTAAAATGATCTATTTTGGGTTACCCCAGACCGCCCCATCCCAAAATGGCCATATGCCAATTTGTCTCAGTATTTTGTGCTAGAGGAACCGGGTGCAGATTAACATACAATTATTCGTTGCAATAATTCCTCATTTCTCCTCCTTAAGTTTTAGGTTTTGGGGTTTTTTGTTTGTTTGTTTTCATTTTCCCCCCCAACCACCATTCTTTAAACAAATAAATGGTATGTAAATGGCTTGATAAATAATGCTCCGAAGGACACAGGTCACAGGAGCCACTTGGTGGCACTCTGCCCATATAAACTTTTTTGTCACTAGGCAGATCGACAGGCTGTGCAACATCCACCACAGCCCCAAGTTCCCCATCCCGGACTGGGTCCTCTCTGTAGTGTCCCATGAAAGATAATTGCTCCACCCCTTCCGCTTTTTGTAGAAGCCTGTATGGCCTGTAGGGAGTATCACTGGTTTAAAACCTAATCAAAGCAAGTTAGAGCCCACTCTCCCATCTGCAATTCACTCTTGCATTACTCCAGTATGAAAGAACTTGAGCCTTGTCACAGTGGATGGATGGGGGGAAGAAAGGAAAAAGAAGGGTAGAATGAAATACATGAGAAAATATGGTGCAGGTAGCTATCAGGAAAATGAGAGAAGATAAACTCTTGCAAATGGTATTTCCTAGTTAGGGAAGTTAAGACTATCAGCAACTAATGAACAGTGATCAAAGCACCAGGTTAGGCTAGAGTATTCTATCTATTGCAAGCTTTACCCAAGAGCAGCCCAAACCACTACATTTCATAGCTATGAAGTTCAAACCTACCTATGGATTTGATAGGTGGACTGTTTGGTAGATGAGGAATTGGTTAGATGGTCACATCCAGAGGGTAGTGGTCAACAGCTCCATGTCCAGGTGGAGATCGGTGACAAGTGGTATCCCTCAGGGGTCCATATTTGGACCAGTACTGTTTAGTATCTTCATCAGTGACATAGACAGTGGGATCGAGTGCACCCTCAGCAAGTTTGCAGATGACACCAAGCTGAGTGGTGGGGTTGACACACCTGAGGGACAGGATGTCATCCAGGGAGACCTGGACAAGCTCAAGAAGTGAGTTCATGTGAACCTCACAAAGGTCAATAAGGCCAAGTGCTGGGTCCTACACCAGGGTCAGGGCAACCCTCAGTATCAATACAGGCTGGGGGATGAAGGGATTGAGAGCAGCTGAGACTTTTGGGGACACTGGTAGATGAAAAGTTGGACATGAGCCAACAATGTGCACTCACAGCCCAGAAAGCCAACCGTGTCCTGGGCTGCATCAAAAGCAGCGTGGCCAGCAGGGCGAGGGAGGTGATTCTGCCCCTCTGCTCTACTCTGGTGAGAGCCCACCTGGAGTGCTGCATCCAGCTCTGGAGCCCCCAGCACAGGAAGGACATGGACCTGTTGGAGCGGGTCCAGAGGAGGGCCACAAAAACAATCAGAGGGCTGGAGCATCTCTCCTGTGAGGACAGGCTGAAATAGTCAGGGTTATTCAGCCTAGAGAAAAGGCTGTGGGGAGACCTTATTGCTACCTTCCAGTAAAGAGGGCTTGTAAGAAAGGTAGGGACAAACTGCTGTTGCAGTAGGACAAGGGGTAATGGTTTTAAACTAAAAGAGGGCAGATTTAGACTGGATTTTAATTGATCTTATAATTGCTAGAAGACAATACGTAATATTTACTCAGCTGTACAGTGAAAGGACTGAATTCAACCCTGCCTATGATGGCAGAAATACTAAGTACCCACACCCCCATTTCCTTTGGTGGGGGGGTGGGGCAGGGACAGGACAAAGAAGCAGTAGGTATTAGGGTCCAGAGGACACTTGCCTAAACTCAGTACCTACAAAGGATAATACCATTTACTTTTCCAGCCTGGTTTTGCTTTATGCTGTTACAGTAAGAAATTGACACTCCATACTAAAATTTTACTTCAGGATCTGGTATCACAATATGATAAATAGAACTTTTCAAAATGTTGGAAGGGATTTATTGCCATTTGGAACATGTTTATTGTTCAAAAAACACTGCACTGAAATAAAATCCATCACATACATTCTTTGTCATCTATATCTTTACATCAACATAACTTTCAGGCAGGTCATGCAGGAAAACCACTCTCTCAATGAAGTCAAAAAACTACTGAAAGGCACCTTGTGTCCTTCAGATCTTAGACTCCAAGCAAGTTAAGTTTTTGCCTGTATAAGGATTACATACATCTAGAACAACTCAAACAGTAGGAAAAAATAATATCTGTTTAGAACTTCTTAAAGAATAGTATCAGACTTCATTGCTTTCCTTCATTCAGTGCTATGCTTTTGCTTTTTTGAGCCTTCTTTAAATAATGTGCAACTTAAAAATGTATGTTAATGAAGTCCCTTTACTGAGACAAGGCATGCAGTAAGGTAAGAGGGAAAGCCGGTCAATTCCAGGCTGCCTATCTACACATTTGTTCTTGTAGATTAGCAAGCCACTGCTTAAGTTAAAAAAAAAATACAGAATAGGAATGAATGCACCCAAGTTAAATGGCTTTTAAGAATGTTAATACATAGAACAATGATACCACCTACAGTTCTGTTCACTGACCTCTGTTCATGTTGATCTGAAAGTAAGTTTTGTCAAACCATCACGGGCCACTTTGTAGACTGTTAGATAAAAAAGTTGGTTTTCAAATATTGCTCGTTATTTGGATGACTGACTCTTTAATAAAAGGGTAGTTAATTAAGGACCTCTAAGGCAGCAAAACTTTAAATGCAATGGTTTACATTGCTGAATAGTACTTCTAAAAAGGCGAGATAAAAAATTAGTAGAAGGATTCTTGCTGGGGTCATATTCATAATAGATTTTTGTTTCATCCCCATTGTAATTGTCACAGCAACTGTAGATGGCAAGTCTTCCTTGGTTCTAGTTTGGGATGAACACGTTCCCTGGCTTATTTCAAGTAAGATATTTAGTTCTTCTTCTCCATCCTGCCAAGAGAAAAACAACTTTTGTAAGAGTGAATATTGATATGCAATTGCTATAAAAAATCATTTCTGAAGTTCTACTGGAAGTCCAGAAGGACACCTGGCCAGTTATTTATGCAAAGGCAGGTCCACTTGCATTTTTGCTAGCCTCATTTTTTAATTTGAGGTTCAGGAGGCTTTGTCCTCATTTCTTGGAGCAGAAGAGAGATAAGCCATAATACTGACTCATCAGAATCACTTGGGGCAGTGTCTGCACTGCTTGTTACATAATGAGGGTATGAGACTGCTTGCAGTCACATTCAGTTGGATCCACCCCATATATAGAACAGCCAGCTTATACAGGGTTTGCTTGATTTCCTCTTTCAGACATACAACCCCTTCAGAGTTTTATGGGTGTTTCTACCTCAGGAATTAGTTACCAAGATGGACACACGTGGAGTAATTAACATAATACGTGAGGTGAACCCCAAAACAGCCAGCAGCTGCTGAAAGCCCTGTCCACATCCATGACCGTAAGTGTTTTCAGTCTTTTCTGAGTGCACCGAAGCTTCAAAGGGGGTGCAAGGCAGCAAGTCATAATATAGTTCAGCTTACTGACAATGCGCTTGTTAAACCTCATTACCTTTTGCAAACCTATTAACAAGTTCAGAAACAATGCAGGGTTTTGCACCACAGCTAAAAGCCACTAACAGGGTATTCCAAGAGCCATCAGCTTATGGCTTCCCTTTTTTAAAGTGTGACTTGCCTGTATTTGATCAGTCGTCCTCCTTGAATAAGTTGTGCAACTTCATTAGTCAAGTGGCATGCAAAAAGAAGCCAGTTCCTTGGCTGCACTTTGTAGGCAAATCTCATGAAAGTCAAGGAGTAACAACACAGTGCTGCAAAACATGATAGTTAGTAGATTATTTTTATTTTCTGCATTTTGTTGAGACTTAATTTTCATACTAGTGGAATGTAATGACAAGTAGAACGCTTATCACTGCCTTTGAGTTTTCAAATAATCCTACAAATTTGCCCACTTTGAATTTCCAATGCAGGAAGACGTGGAAGAGTGCTAATTTTTGCTACACAAGAAAATCTACAGAGCTGCAGCTTTCTACAAAATCTCATTTTCCTCATATGCTTTCCAGTGATGTGACTGAAGCCTTTTTATTTTATTGCATAAACTATCTCAGACAGAGAATAAGAGTTAATCCCAGTGAGATATGGCCTGTCCTATACAATTACTCTGACAATTTCTAGGACAGAGTATTTTTAAGAATACCAATTACTAAAAACAGTTCTTCCTTTGAACATTCCAAAACAGACTTTAAGAGTAGGAGGTTTCCATCCCCAGGAAACCATGAACATTCAGAAGCATAAAGCTTTGTTATTACCTGCTTTCCAAGAAGACAAGAAACAATTTTAATCTACTCTTGTGCCGTAAGTGCATGTAAACACAGGAAATTACCACCCAAGAGGTCACTAGTTTTGCAAAGTTCATTTTTAGTTTTCCAACAGGCTTAAAGAAAGAACAATTCATTTCATGAGTTTTTTTTCCAAGAAAACAGCTTTTTAAGGTACAGAACCTAGAAGATGGGAAAAATATTTGTACACATAAATATATATACATACACTTACAAAAATGAAAGAAGTGTCATAAGTTTGCTGAGCTGGGTAGCTGCCACCAAAGCACTATTTTCAAAACAGTTTCACTATACTACAGACTATTCAAACTGGTCTTCTGTCTCTAGGAAGCTGATTAAAAGACTGAATTACTCCAAGCAGAACCTAGTGAGCATGAGGCTATAAATTTCCATACCCCAAAGGTATTTTGCTTCAGGGAGAAGAATTATTCAGAATTAAATTATTAACCGAGTTGAGACATAATGCTGAAATTAAGCTAGTAAATTAAAGCCATCAGATTTATGATCTTAGAGAAGTATTTGAAAAATAAAATAGAGAGACAGACATCTAGGCAAAAGCTATACATGTTCCAAAAAAGGTGGGGAAAAAATATTGCTTACACATTTAAAGAATTCTTACACTGTTCCATTAAGAGTCATGCTAGCCTCCCACAGGCAACTGCTTTGCAAGGAGTTAGCCTCCCTCTGCTGTTTTTTGCACCCTACACACCAAGCATTACCATTTCTGTACTTTGTCAGTGTTGATATTCAAGTCTCACACTAACCACAAGACATCATTGTTCTTGATACAAAGAATAAAGTTTGTCAAGGGATGCATTCTGAACCGGTGCATGCAGTAGTATAATATACCAAAAGGATTATATTTTATGAGCGAGTCTGGTGATCAAAACTGCCAAGACTCAAGACCTGCCTCCCTCCCCCTAAATTACTGGAAAGCCCTCTGAAAGAGGGCTCCGCAACTTTTCAGTACCTCCATTTTAAAGTGGCCTCTGAAGTTGTTATATAACAAGATATTTGATATCTATCTGCTTTGATCACAAGTTTGCAAGCAACTAATAATATATGACTGCTCAAAGGACAGAATCTGTTCTGTAGTGAGTTTACTGACAAGAAGTTTGTCTCAGGTCTTACCAAATGTCATTCGGCCACTAATGATTTCTGGAGATTTTTTCATGTCATTAATAGCAGCAACAGGAAGTCCCCAGTTGGCAACTGGCCCCCAAAAGTGCTGTGAAGAGGGAAAAGGAAAATAAAGTTACACAGAAACACAGACCTCGTCCAGTATTCTTATAGTTTTCCTTAGCCACACAAAGCTTCAGAGGACAGGGTTAAGGGTAAAATTCCAAGTTGAGACAGGGACTACTTTTGATGTAAAGAAAAACAAACCCTTCTTTTAGCAGGGCCTAGTCTTCTGGAGGGAAGGAAGAACAACACACTCTGAATCTTCTTGCAGACTGGAGAGGAGCTACTCTAAAGCTATTGAAATGCAGCTTTGTGCTATTACATCTCATCTCAAGCAGCCCGATTTGTATAGTCACATAATAACCTCAGATTTACAGCTCATTTCTGTGCAGAGAATTAGCATTCACCACTTTCAAATAAGGCTCCTCAAAAATGTAATGAAAACACAAGGACTTGAAGTGAGGAACTGGAACTGTTTTCATGCTATGCTGAGAATGAAGAAATGCTCAGCAAGCATGTTCTTCCAAGCACTTTTACCATCTCTTTGAAAGATCAGGGCCATGCAACCAAACCGTAACCCAGAGCTTCATCTGCAATTGCTGAAACAACTTAGTGACCATCTAAAGCTCAGTGATTAGACAGATTTAAGAGTAGCACAGCTAGCTACAGGTGTGTACACAGGCAGAAAAACAGAGACAAGAAGTGGAAAGAATCAAGTCAGAAAAACTGATGAGAGCTCAATTTGATGGGTATCGTCTAAAAGACTCCAAACTAAGAAGTGTCCTAAGTCTAATTTTCACTACTGTTACAAGTAACAAGGCTTCAGTGGAATTCTTTCCACAGAAGATGTATGCAGTACTTGCTTCTGCTAATGGGAAACTAAGGATGCTCAAAAGTAACTTGGCTAGATATGGCAAGAGCTGCCCCTTGCAAGAAAAAGCTCTGCAGATACCAACTATACCCATTCTTTCAACACTTCCCCGAACTGTAACACTGCAGGTATTACAATGATTTGGAATTGTCTGGGGATATTTAAGTTTCTTGCAATTTTAATTCCAACATATTCTTGCCGGTCTGTATACTGCCTTGTAGCACTAGAGCGAGATTAAAAGACATGCTTGCTTCCTGCAGATTTGGATTGCAATACAAGAAACTTAATCTCACTTTTTTCTATATTTTAGTTAAGCTGTACAGGCTTTTTTGACAGTTTAACCATAGCAAATAGGCAAAACAATGTAGCATTTCTGCAAGTGCCCACAGGATGTACATTGGTCCAAACTCAGATTTAAAACGAGAGTATTTTCAAGACTGCAATAAATGCATTTGTTTACTATATTCCTATGATAGTGAAATTGACATCCATGAAGATGAAATCTGGTCAGGCACATCAGAGATAACATGGCATAACTGAGAAGGGTTGCGTGGCTACATGGTTATTTCCACTGTACAGCTATGGTTAGATAGCAAAGAAATATACCTGTAATACCACTTACACACACAGAGTATTGCAACAGAACAAGAACGTTCACAGAAACTGATGTCAGTAGCGTACAGGATATTTTAGCGGCTTTAAATTTAAATATTTAAATAGTTCTAAAGGACAATAACAGGACCAGAAACAACATCTACTCACATAGCCACGATTACGTGCACAGCAAGGCAACTTGTGTTAGCATGACTACACTAAAGCAGACTGCTAAAGGTAACTGGTGAGGCAGTACATGTATTTGGCAAGATTTTTATAGTTATTTCAGAAGTCTTATTCAAACAATTGTAGTTTCAGAAAAGGAAGTCTTCAAGGCTCTAAACTTGTTGATTTTTTAAATCTATGAAACAATTACAGCTTTAACTGTAATCAGTGGTGACTTCTGTTTTGAAAGGTGAATCCAGTCAGCTTGGCCTTTTTACTTAATTTAGCTGCCATTAGAACATAAATTAATACACTATAGACTATGGACCACTTGAAGCTCAGGCTGCACAAGCTGAAGAACCATCAGTTCACATCCCAGCAGCACTGCAGCAGTAGCTCTCCTCTGCTGACCAGGGAGGTAGATTTGGAACTTTCCCACTTGAGATGGTTATCCAGTTTTAAGTGCCTCCAGGCAGGCAGCTCTTTGAAGTTTCCACACACAAGAATTAAGCTATACCTATACAGTTTGTCTTTGGTCTACGCAGAGGAGCAAGTCTGCCATAACATTATGATTCACAGTATAACAGGCATAAAATACCCACTCGCAGTTTCTGGAGTAAACAAAGGCTGAAGGAAAGAAAGTCTGTAGTGAGAGTTATATGGTACCATTTATTTTTAAACTAGCTTTACTTCAGACAATAAGCCAGGCAGTTCAGTTGTGTACCAGTATTGTTGCTATGCAGAAGAATGGCTCCAGATTGATCTAATCTCCCTAGCAAAGAGTATGGGGAAAAAAAAAATGAAGCCTCTTTAATTTTGTAGTGATTACTTCAGAAGACATTCTGAAGGAGCTTATGTTTGGTCACCTTAACCTCAGACTTGCAAGTAAATATTACAAGTGCATCACTCCTGGAAGTTCACAGTATGCTTTTCAGATGCAGGCAAGGTCATAACAGTGCTGAAGCAAAAAGACTGCAAGTTACTGGAGTGAAGGAGAAAGTGAAATCAGAAGTCCCCGCTCTTTTCTTACCGTACTGTTCGAGGGGGTCATCATTGTTTTCCATTCAGAAAGCACATGGAAGAAAAAAGAAAGAAACGTTAGTCTCATAATTGACATAAAGCCTACCACAAAGAGAAGATAGGTAGAAGACAGGAAATCGCTGTGGCATTAAGCTTGATTAACATAACAGTATTAAAAATCCCATTTCCCTCAAGAGCTGTCATTGTGACAAGTGTTTGCTGCTCAAGTACCTTTTTCCTAGTAAGACAAAATCCTGTTATGGTCTGTGGAAGACATTCATCCCCTGCAGACTTCAAGACATCCAAGACCCCACCCCAACTAGTTTAAAAGGATACCAAAAGCAGTCAAGGTTTGTCCATCACAAAGTTAAACAGTTACAGTTCCTCTGTGGAAGCTTTGAAGAAGTCACTTGTAATTCTTTGCATACCCACATAAGCAGGTCAAACCAAATGCTGCCAGAGATCTTACTCCAAGATCTGTCACTAAGCTCAGGCCAACAGTGGGAGTACAAAATGTGAGCTATAACACATTTTCAGTTATCTAACATGCAACTATACTCCAGTCACGTATGGGGTTTGTTTAAGTGATCATACAGGTACTGATTTATTTCTGTATAACTTAGTGATCTATGTATGTGTCCTAGTTTTGGCTGGGATAGAGTTAATTTTCTTCGTAGTAGCTAGTACGGGGCTGTGTTTTGGATTTGTGCTGAAACAGTGGTGATAATGTGGAGATGTTTTAGTTGTTGCTCAGTAGCGCTTACACTAATCAAGGACTTTCAGCTCCCCATGCTGTGCCGGGTGCACGGGAACCTGGGAGGGGACACAGCCGGGACAGCTGACCCCAACTGACCAAAGGGATATTCCACACCATATGGTGTCATGCTCAGTATATAAAGCTGGGGGAAGAAGAAGGAAGGGGGGGACATTGAAAGTGATGGCGTTTGTCTTCCCAAGTAACCGTTACGCGTGATGGAGCCCTGCTTTCCTGGAGATGGCTGAACACCTGCCTGCCCATGGGAAGCAGTGAATGAATCCCTTGTTTTGCTTTGCTTGCATGTGCGGCTCCTTCTTTCCTATTAAACTGTCTTTATCTCAACCCATGAGTTTTCTCACTTCTACTCTTCCGATTCTCTCCCCCATCCCACCAGAGCGGAGTGAGTGAGCAGCTGCATGGTGCTTGGTTGCTGACTGGGGCTAAACCATGACAATATGAAAGCTAGATTACAGCATATTTAAGATTATTTGCTACTATACCTTTTAAAAGGCTTCAGAACCTTTAAACATTCTAACAGAAGATACTGATAGTTCTGAATTATGACTTATAAGAAACCAGCTACTAATAGAAAGCCTACTACCAACCGATTGCTGCTCACCTACCACTGCCCTGAGCTACCAAACGCTTTGTGACAGTCACTCCCCTCACACCGATTTCCATCCTCTTAGAGCACTGTTTTACAAATAGCTATGGTAAGGAACAGTCAGGTCTGCATATGAAATCACACTGGATATACATTTCGGTGAGCCTTTGTTACAAGCAGCAGGCTGGTTCAGGATGCTTTGTTAGGGTGTCCTTCACTGGTCTAACCACTTGTTTTTTGTTTTCTTATTAACTGAACTGCAGCAATAATTAATTGAAGTTCACAAGACAAATACACACTTCATTTTTTTTCATAAAACCTTGAACAACTTCAAATGTGGCTCTTGGCACAATGTTTTTGTGCAGAGAGAAGTCAGCCTTCATTTTTAAAGTGGCAGTTGTTTTCAGGCAAGTTAAAGCCTAAAATAGAATCAAACCACTGCTGTTTTAACAGAGTAGGCAGCTCTGGCTAGGGTCTTGCAAGGTTGTCCTCACATCCACGTGAGACTGGAACAGTTATTTACTCCTAGAAGAGGACAGATCAAGGTCATATAGGTTCTTCCGGAAGCAGGCATCCAGTCCCAAAGCTCTGCAGCCAATACAGCTGCAACAAATGCACCGCACCCAATAGCAAGGATATCGCAGCAAGTGCATGTATCTATTCCTGAAGTGACACCATTCCAAATTAGTAGTTTCCAAGAACTACATTCAATCTCCGGACAAATGGAACACTTTGTATTGAAGTTTCCAGAACTGTGGACAACAGTTGTCTTTATTCACTCATTAATTTCTATGTAAGTATCTAGACATCACCAGTAGAACCATACCTTGTATTTCTACTACAATCCATTCAAAAAAGGTTATATTGGAGAAGATCTGTTTTCCAAAGTTTTTGCATGTATTTTCCTGATACTGGCAATGAAGATATTAATAGGCCAGAGACCATTTCGCAAATACAGATGAACTGTAACCACTTGTTCCCCCCCACACTGCCATTCCCTAAATGGAAACGGTATTACCCTTCTGCAAGAGCTTCTCAGAGCATACTATACAATGACAGCAGGCACTGCGTCCTTCAGTTTCTAGCATAGATGGTAAGGGACGTTTTTCAAATTCTTATGTCCTTGTGTTTAAAGACTTACTAATGAGGAAAACTGAAGACCAGCTATTTCTACTTATACTACTGATGCAACCTCTTTTAAAGTTTATTTCAATTAAAAGAAAGGTCCTAGACAGCTTACATCAACATAAGTGCTCAAGGTTTGTAAGGAATGAACTATCTATTTCAAAGCCGTCTACATTAACAGAGTATATACATTTGCATTACTTCCGAGTCAGAGAGAGACATTTCAGAAGTACCCCAAAAGATGGCAGTCTCCATGCTTATTTTTCTATTTCCAAAAGGTTTTGGGACTCCTTCAGATTCATTACATGACAAAAGCAATTTGGGCTTCTACCAAATGAATGCCAGAGCTTGTCTAGAGTGGCTTATAGGTTTTCTCTCTCAAAAGAGGGAAGCTGTTTTACTGGACGTTTTTCAAGAGATACTTGATATACTTTAAATCCTAAAGATGTAAAATGGTAAGAGTGCTCAGTTGCTGCTTCTAGTGGCTTCGGTAATACAACTTTAGTGATGGCTGACATTTTTAGGATCTACAGAAAAAAATGCAACTTCAAGCCCACGGTGTATAGAGCTACCAAGCTTTCATATCCTAATCAGCTAGTTTTAAAGTAACACGATCGCTGCATTTTACAAGAAGCAGGAAAAGTATACCTGCAGTGTACATTCTTACTATGCTTACTTTAAAACGTTAAGACATGGTTAGGGTAAATCTATAATTACACGATTTACTGTTATTCAGATCCCTATTAATCACCACTTGAGAGAAGCCAGATGTGAAACTGGCAGAACATTATTTATTAATGACAGTTTTACAAGTAATTTATCATCTTTGCGCAAGACCCAGAAGCTAACCCATGATGCAATGCAATTCTAATGCCAGATATATCCACCTGAGAAAAGCAGCATGCATCCATTATGCTTGCTTTCCTGCTTTCAAGTTATGAAGCTGAAACAGAGCCTACTTATTCTGATAGATGCGTGCAAGTTTTGATTGTCTCAAGCCATAATAATGGAACGCTCAATTCCACCGCTTGGGTAGCTTCAGTTATTCTATTTAAGGTCAAACAATTTAAAACACAATACTGGTATCAAACAATACCTCAATTCATCGTTTCCCACAAACACATTACAAATTTAGAAAGTCTTGCTTCACTGTAGTGATTAGGTGCCGATTTCAATAACAGATACCATAGTCTCAGAGCTTTGAGGAAACTGGCTCTGTGAGCAAGGCAAGAAGGGAATCTTCTTCAGGATAGAGTCCTGCAGTCTGGGGAAGCAAAAGCCTTCAGGAAGGAATGTAAAGAGATACAGCTCTAAAGTATACACACTCCAGTTCTCCTATGGAGAAGACAGACTACAGTCTTTTGTTGACTCTTAATCTAAATTTTAACTCAACATAAAGCCAACAACTTAAGACATGATGTAGACATTTGTCTCCTAGGAAGCAAGAAAATGCTGAAAGACCATACCAGATGGAGCAACTGACTCCAGCCCTTCATGACACATCCAGTAACAGAAGTATAAATAAGCAGGTATCCTTGCACATAACAAGGAAGAACCCATCCTGCAAAAGGTAGAAGCCTGTGGAATTCTCTTTTAAAAATAGCTTATTTCAGGACTAGAATTCAGATGAAACAGAGCTGAAAAGGCTTATTTCAGCTACCTTTTCAGTCTTTGGCAAGGGAAGAGATACTTTCAGAAGTAACTGTGGTGGTGTTAGGAAGCCGCTATTATCTCTTCCAGAGTTTTCTTTTTCTAATTAAGAAGCAGGCTGCTGTTTTACTGGCCATTTGCATGCTTCACACAAATTCTGTTAAAATTAACTAAATGTTAAGAGTAAAATGCATCTATCGAGCTTACATAATGCCTTCAAGACTTTCAAAAGGAATCCACATACAAGCCTCCTCTGACCTTTCCTCACTTTGCTTCAAGGATGTTCTCCTCCTTCTCATATTTTACTCATCTTTTAGTCCCACCGTTTCTGTGAAACTTGATTTTGCAAGTGCCAAATCAATCCTTCTGCTTGCTGAGCCTTTATATTACAATCCTTCTTCCATGCAGGCTTACACCATCTCCTGCTACTTTACCCAAGACTAAGTTTCTCAGACAAACAGATGTCCTCCTACGCGTTTGCTCAACATAAAACATCAGTTGCAATAGGTGTAGGTAGAACAGCAAGGAACAGCTATAGCGAAACGTTGCTCAACCGCCTTTATTAGAACGGCCCATTTTTATTTGGGCAGTTTTGTCGAACTGCCTGTCAGCCAAGAACACTTCAGCCTGCCTACTCGAGACCGCTCCGACACCGCGGCTCAGCCAGATTTAAGCAGGCGTGCCGCAACTGCACCCTTACGGCGTTCCTGTGACTTCAGCTCGAGGCGCCGTACCCCTCACCACGGCAAGCTGGAGCCCGACAGCAGCGCCGGGCTGCCCGGGAGGCGACTTCGGCCGCGCTCCCCGAGCGCGGGGCTGTAGCACACCTCCGAGAGGCGGCGCCCGCTGGAGCTCCCCCGGACGCGCCGGGGAAGCGGCCTCGCCGCGGCACCTGCTTCGCCGCCCGCGGCCGGGCAGCGCTCCGCCGCCCC
>VZTV01101507.1:18376-31872 GCA_013400875.1 Anhinga rufa
CAGGCCAATTCCTTCTGTTGGTGAAAACTCTAAGTCACTGCAGTTTACTGATGCCTCAGCCACAGTGATCTGCAAGTGCTAGAAATGGCATGGACAGCCATCTGCTGCAGATCAGCTCAAGCTCCTGCCACAGGATGGACAGCACGACAAGACCCTCACAGGAAAGGGCTGTGCTCATCCTTACCAGGCACAGAGACGAAGAACTTGACAGCATCACGGTGGCCATGGAAACAGAGCTGTGCCTGAGCCATGGAGCAGTAGGGAATGAAACTGCTGGCAGATTTGTCACTGTTGTCATCACCATACACATGGATGACCCCGCCAGAGCGGCTGCCTTCTCCAGAGGTTGGTGAGGTCTTGTTGGCTGGGAACAGAGAGGAAGAATATTGTCGGCAATGGCTTTGAGTCCCATTTAC
Organism: Anhinga rufa; assembly: GCA_013400875.1. Taxonomy (NCBI): domain Eukaryota; kingdom Metazoa; phylum Chordata; class Aves; order Suliformes; family Anhingidae; genus Anhinga; species Anhinga rufa. Next base: position 18,793 of record VZTV01101507.1, read on the forward strand.
AGAAGGGACTCAATCAAAGAGAAAACCCAGAAGCCATTAAAGAAAACCTTTAAAGGCGCAGGTCTCTTTAAAGGTCTTGTGTAAAGGATGTGATGGCGGAAACCACACTAGACCATACAGTCCCTCTCTCTTAAGCTGGTAACAATCCACTCAGGACAACAAACTACATTTTCTCATCAAACCTAGAATTTGGCTACTAATGAGGCACACATCCCTGGAGGTGCTGGGCAAGAGTAACCCTAGGACAAGCTAGACAAGGTCTCTGAGGTGTCCCAGTGAAGGCCTCTTCACCAGCAGCAGGCTCCGGAAATCACCTACTGTCCTAGGATCAACCCTGGTCTTTTGTACCTGGCAGGGTATTCAAAGGTGTCCACTGTACCCATAAGACATTAAGGGTATCTGGAGAATAATTACTGCTGTCTTCTGGATTGGTGAAGTTGCTCTGTTTCCAAGCTAAGTCCTTTGTTCACACCAAGCTGTGAGCACACATGCTGCTGAAAGCTCTGGGCCTCTCAGCCCAGTAAACCGCACAGCAGTGGAGTGAGGTCCTTCCTTAGGCCTTGATTTAGCCACAACACCAGAAGATCAGCTGCTCAAGCAATGAACATCTGAAAGATGTTCAGCATCCACAGCTTCCAAGCATTTCAAGGTGGGCTCAGGGGCCTGCATCCTTCATGTCCAGGCTCCAAGAACGTGAATGCTTCCACTCACCAAGAAACAGAGACCGGTGCTCAGAGGTCAGGATAGGAGATGCTTTCCTCCTGCATGCACCCACATCAGTAAAACAGAGGCAGCACTAAAAGCAGAAGGCTTTCACTTTCTGTGAGAGAGCTGAGTTGTTTGCTTAATTATCTGTAGTTCTACATTTTGGCTTGGGCTGGATTGCAATTATTAAGCAACTTGGACAAAGGAGACTTTTACCTATCAGGCTCAAGCCAGGATGGTGAGACAAGTACAAATATTTTGATGGAAGAATGAGAATCAGTGTGTGCAGTGGGAGGATTCCCAAGATGAAGGCTCACTGTGCCTCTGTGCTTTGGTTTGCTGTGAGCAGCTATAACTGGATGAGCTCATCCGATAGAGCTGGTACTAGCACCACTTCTCACTAATATCTGACTTCTTACTGGAACCAATAAAGGATGCTTTAAAAGGAGGAGACTCGTGTTGATAATGCTTCTGGTCAGCCACAGAAATGGCTTATGATGAGAAAATACTCCTTTCTGACCCTGGAGAGGCTAAGGTAAGCATAAATTTGAACTCAGACCCTGCTTTAACTGGCACAAAACCAAACAATTCTTAACGTTTATCAAAGTGCCCTCTGGTTAAAAGTCTTGGTTGATTACTTGCAGCAGGTGCCACAGCACCTGCTGCCCTTGGCCTGGAACTGATGAGATAAGCATCCTTGGAAAACCAAGGATGACCAAGGAAGACCTTGGAAGAACAGTCTACTGCTTCCTGGAACTCTGACTGAATGAACCTTTACAGTCCCCATTGCAAACCTGCCCTACCACAAGAAGGGAAGAAGGGAACTACTGATGAAGAATAAAGTACTCTCAGCAAAAAAACCCAAAAAAACCAGAGGGATGGCTGATGACATGGATGAAAATGCTTTTAGCCATGGGAAATGAGGATATTTATCATCACTGTCTCTGGTCGCTTTTCTCAGATCAACTTAAAATGAAACAGTGATGAGGAAAAATGGATGGAGAGAGCTGAATGGCAGGATGGAAGGGTGGGAAAGTGACTGCAAAGGTGAATGGATGCAAAAGGAGTGAAAGCTGAAGGAAGGAGGCAATGGACTTACCCCGGAGCCCAAGGAGTTGGCCTCGGTGGAGGACTACAGCTAGGCACAGGCAAGGAGTGGGAACACAGAGGGGCATGGGAAGAGACAGGCAGGACAGGAGAGAAGAAAAAGGTGATTACTGGGAGAAAATTCAGGGAGCAACAGAAATGTATAAAATCTAGAGAAAATGCAACAGGAGCTACAGGCTCAGATCAGTTTATACCAACACTGTTCTTGCTCACTTTGCTTTTATCTTACAAGGACAAATGTAATATCTAAGATGGGAGAGGGACCACAGTCACAAGGATCCATTGCTAAAGTTTCTAGTGAGACCTTACTGTTTACCACATTTTTACAGAAACACCAAAAGATAATGCAACTGGTTTACAGCAGGGAACAAACTTAACTCCGTATTAGGACAGCGGTTCCAAGAATGAGTGGGCTTTAAAACAGGGATTCAGAAATGAGACTGAGATTGCCATGTGCGAAGATGACTGTGTCGCTGGCTTCTTAGTGTCAGCCCTGGGCATATCCAGCTCCACTAACCTTACAAGAGACTATCTCAGCCCTGACTCCCAGGAGGATTACAACAAGTTTGCTCCCCTTAAACAAGAGCCATTTGCTTCTCAGACTTTGTGCTAGCAGTGGTGAGAAAATGTAAATTTGGCTGCTTTCCGTCAAAAGCAACTGCAAGCAGCCTCAAATTCTACTCCCCCATTTTAATATGGAACAGACCTTCAAAACTAGATGCTGACTGGTAGGTACAGAACAGGGTTACTAAGAGCTTCAGCTAAACTTCCAGCTCCAGAGATGCACCTGTTAACTACTACTGCTGGGTCTCCTCACCAGCTGGATTTGGCACAGGATACTGATTTCTACTTGATTGATAAAGCTGAGCCTCAATTTGAGTAAATTAAGCTTTTCTAAGGTCAGTTTCTGGAAAATACTGTTACGGAGACATTTAGATGTCTATGCCAAAACAGAATTTCCAGGGAGATTCTTCTGGTGACTTCTCATCCCATGGCCTCTTTTTGGAGGACCTACTACACTTCCCAAAGCTCTGTTTCTCCTGCTTTCCAGTAGCTACAGAATCAGTTCACATCAGTCTGCTCTGTAAAGGTCATGCTCAAAAAAGAAGACTGTACAGATAGTAGAGATGTCGTTGGTCCCCCAAGAAGGAAATGGCTTCAACTGAACTGAAAGGGACAGTAACAAATACATATTTGGTTTTAAACAGGTTAAATCAACTGAATACTTAGTTCTTTAATAAGGAAAAGTTAAACCAAGTTCAGGGCTGCTCATACTCAGGGCTCTTCTCTCTGAACACTACTATGACCAAAGGTATGTTAGGTTCGTAATAAAAATGTCTGAAAAGCATTAGCCTGCCAGAGCCATCCACCATGCTGCACAAATAACACGCAAAAGCCTTCTTTTTTTAGGGAGGGACACAGAAGTATCTCCAATAAATGTCACTTACTCTCAGTCAATGGAATGGAGATGACGACACCGTTCCCTGTCCCCACCCAGAGGCGGTTGCCAGCAATGAGCAGGGCTGTAATCCTCACGAATGAGAAGCCCAGCTTTCCAGTGCCTAGTAAGCATGCATAAGAATTGAAGAGTCAGTTACAGCTTTGGGCAAGGTCTGCTAGTGAATTTTGATTTCTCTCTGATCTCAGTAAGCAACAGACCATTTACTGACAGTCTGTACTGTCTCACCTAGCATCTTGCTGACGTAAGGCTCGATGTCGACATCTTGCAGGTGTTGATGGCTGTGGGCATGGTAAAGCCTCAGAGTGGAGTCCAGGCGGATAGAAACCCATACGCCATCTCCAATCCATGCCAGCTGTCGCACCTGACTCTCCCGCCGAGGGTGGGCATCAAAAGATTTCTGAAATGCGAAATACGTGGACCAATGTGAGTTCACAAAAGGTTTGCAATTATCTACACATATAATCCATATTCCTCAACTGAGATCACTTCTTTGGGTTTCAAAGCTCTTCAAGAAGACTGTGTTAATACCAGCTGACCTCAGAAGTTTACTATAGTATACAGAAAATCCCTCGCTTGAAATGATGAGTTGTATAGCAGCTCTGCAGAGATTATGGTCTTTGCAAACCACTTCAGGAGTAAGAACATTTAGAAACCAAGACCCTTCAATGTGCTTCGTAGAAAAGGAAAACACACAACGCCAGTATAAATTCCAAAGATCAAACTGTCTTGGCTCACTGATGGGAACTTCAGATTCAGCGCTTCTTCTGCCTTGGATTAGAATTATTCCAAGCACTGTCAAACAGGTTTGTACCAACACCACTGTATTGAATTTCAACCAAAAGGCTCTAAATGTAATTTTTTGCTTAGGCAAGTGGGATCACTGGGGCTTGCTAACTGTACTCTTCCTTTGTGCCACAATGCCTACAGAAAGAGAAGTCTTAGACCATATATGAAGAGTAGCTGTAAAGTACACACGTACATTTGTACAGTACGTGGCCTCATAGGCTCACTAAGAAAGTGCTCGGTTTAGACTTATCTAAAGATTTAAGCTCTGCAAAGGGAGGAAGGAATTAATAAACCCTGGCAGACTGGGTCATAACATGACTCAGATTGACAGTTTGGGTCCTACAGTCAGCAATAACAATACAAAGGGTTCTGCATTTCCATACACTGCAGCAGAAAACAGCTCTAAGTATAAATTCAACACAAGCATGTGCATGCATACACATGCATTTGCCCTCTTACCTCAATCTGCATTGTCTTAGGCTGGATAACATGGATTTTGTTCTTGTAGCCACACCAGACTCTATCATACACAACAGCCATGCAGCGGATGGAATGGTGAGTGTGACCAAGGTCCATTAGGTGGTAATTACTGAGATCCCACTGACCATCTAAGGTGAAAACAAGTGTGGAAAGATGCATCTCCTTCATGACACATCACTATACAACAGAATCATCTACCTTTCCATGTATATCTAGGTATAAAGGCTTAGTTAATAGTCAAATGCTCATTTTGCTTATGTCTGTGGACTTCCCATGAATCCACAATACTGCTTTGGGTGCAGCCTTATACTTAGGAAACACATGACAATAAAGTTTAGTTTGGTGGGCTGAAACTTCTCCAAATCAGGCTAATTTAAACATCCTTTTATTGTAACAAAGTGAACAGGCTTCTCTAACAAGTACAACAAAAACAGCAGGGGAAGAAGAAAGACAGTCTAACAAGACTATGCAGAAACTTAAAAAGGAAATGGACCATACAGTCCTTGTGGTGAGGCTTCCTCATATCACAGACGGACAACATAATTTCCCCAAAGTGTCAAATCCAGGATAAGGAATCAAACTCCTTTCTCTCACGCTTTCTTTCTAACTAACCAGGCAGATACCGCGTCTTTCACAGACAGGTGGCCTCTATGTCATGAAGCTTTATCCTATTTCTGATGGGAACAATTTGTACATGTCCATGGTCAGGCCTGAACTCATGACAAAGGCTGAATCAAAATTTAGATTGCACAAAACCAGAAATCTGTATTTCAGCTTGCTGGATAAACTGCTACTCAATGAATAACTAAGTTCTTAATATGCAAACATTAGTCACAGTTAGCAAATTCCCATGTGTTTTCAGATATGAACACAGCTCAGAAACTGCTCAAGTCATAGGGAAACAAAACTTACAACAGTGAAGAGGACAAAAAACAGAATTCAAAAAATATCTTGAAGTGACAAGATTAAGTCACATCAGATTACTCAAGACATCTCATTTTTGCAACAAGAAAAAACTGACCAAGTGTTTGGGATTTTCAGAATTCCAGAGAATCCCAGCTCTGCCTACTGTGTATGCAGTGATCAATTCCACTACTTATACAGAGTCCAACTTCTCTGGGAAACAGCAGGCCTGTTTGCAACTGCACAGATGGTCTACTCAGGTACAGCCTGAGCTGTGTGGAGCTCCCTGTGCATGCCCTGATACAGCTGATTTGTGAATGCTCAGTAACACCGATATGGCCCAAGTGCTTGGGCCCAAGCCCAAGCATGCCTCAAACAACTTCAGAGCATATGTATTCCTAAAAGTGTTGCATTCATTCCACATGTGCTACACAGCATGTACACACATTTTTGTTCAGAAATGCTGTTAAAGTACGCGTTAGATGTTTTAGGATAAGGATTACATGTCTGTAATAACTATGCATTTTAACTGTATGTTGGCACTCTGGCAAGCCAGCACCTTTCCTTCTCAACTCAGAATAGCATTTAATCCATTGCTACACTTTCGGCCAAGTTTGGTTTTCTCTTATTATGTTGATTCTTACCTTCTCCCCGGTGGAATATGGCTAGTGTTCCATCTGCTAGAGCAACAAGGACTCTCCCTTTCACATGCCTGAAATCACAGAAAAGTAAATACTTACAAAAATCTGTAGAAGTAAGGGACTAACAAATCCTTTCTGACATCCACACACACCATCTTTATGTTCTCTCTACAACTCCCATTCAGTTTAGCACGTGCAGGAATGTCCTGCAGGGGCCAAGGGTCATACCTCTTACCTTTGTTGTAGTAAGATCACCCATAAATTTCCTGTTGAGGTTAACTTCTTCACACTACAAACTGCATCAATTTCAACCAACTCTACCAAATTTACACCCCAGTGAAATTTTCTTTCTCCTCCCACTTATTTCCTCCTTATATCCTGATACTGCTAATCTCATTTAGTATCTTGCTTATTGAATTGGGTCAGGTCTGCAGCTGAGCAGGAAAATGGCTTAGTATTGAGGCTTTCCAGTAACAAAAACCATAGGAAACTTTCCTCACAAACCAATGAACTTAGAAGAGCAAAGAAAAAGATGACTGACAAAGAGCTGCTACTCCCACCTAAAACACCGCTTAGGCACTGAAACTTCTCCTTCAGTGTCCCTTGGCACACACACTTACACTAGACTCAGTACAGAGTCCTTCAGCTTTATTGAGTGCAGACACTTCTTCCAGTTGGATACAGCAGAGTGCACATAAAGCCTGTGAGAAAGTACAAATCAGAGAGGGTTATCAGTGAGGCCCCACACCTTCAGCCTGACTAGGCTTGAGTCTTTTCTTTTGGTAGGAAAGGTGGAGGTCAGGCAAGGTTAGGTTAAGGAGATTAGGTTAGATCCCTATGCCTATGATGAACAACAATGAGCAATGAAAACCTACTCCCGAAACAAGAAGTGAATTAAAGGTGTGAGGACATGAAAAGTGGAGCCCGGAGAATGGACGTGACAGAGAGATCTGCTAGCCCAAGGGGAACCTACCAGCCATTCTGTGCTCCCAGCCACATGGTAGGGGCAGCACTGGTGCAAGTCCCAGCAGCATCCCCATTCAACTCCTGATCTGGCAGTGTTGCGCTTGACTCTGTCTTCAGCTGCCCATTCTCCCTGAAGAGGCAAAAGAACATTGTTAGAGGCTTTAATAGCAGCAATGCACAGAATGCCCGTCTATGCTCGCAGTCTGGCATTCACAAGCAGATAAGGGCACTTCTATACACAAATCGCTCCCTTCTCTTCAGTGTTTTTGAATTGCTTGACTCCTGAATCTGCAATTTGCAAAACCTCCTTTTTTCCCCACCAATACAAATAGCAAGTACTTCAAATCTATAGAACTTAACTTAGTGTTTGGTGGTACTATTACATAAACAATATTTTCTCTGTTCATTTCCAACTTCAACAGAAACAACTTAGAACAACTTGGTCGTTTAGGAACAATTTCTATCCAAGACTCCCACCTTGCTCCTCAGGCCATTACACCAGACTTAACTGTCTTAAGAATTTTTGGGTGGTGAATATGCTTTTTTCATTATCTTTACAGTACATTAGAGGTACTACTACAATAAATCAATCATCATTTTTACACATGAATCAATAAGCTCCTTCAGTACAAACATTAAGTGTATGTGTACTTTGGAAGATCTGTCTTAACAGCAGGTCTAAATTCATACTGAGAGATCAAGTATTTCCACTTAAACAGCTGACAGTCTGCTGCAGGCTGAACCATGTTTATTTTCATTTCATTTCTTTCTCTCCCTATCATCCCATCTGTGATACCATTTGGGCACAAAACTGAAAAAAGTTTGACACTTTATCAGAAGATCAGGCTGGTTCTAATATGAAAAAGCTTATGAAAACAGAGCTGATAAATAACTGAACTGACACTTTGGTCCAGACTGCCTACCCGTTTTGCCTAAGAGGTGCCTGTGTAGGGACTGGATCTGTAAACACGTGCTCTGTGAGGGGCCCAGGCTGGGCCTGAGCAGGCTCTGCCTCACTTGTACCATTCTCTGGTACCTCCGTAGCTTCTGTTGCCTCCTCAGTAGACTGGGACTGGTTGATCTTCCCATTGCAGACAGCAGCCACCTCACCTAAAAGACAAAGAGTGTAAGACGTACTGGAGAATGAGCTAGAATTATAGAATCATAGAATGCCCTGAGTTGGAAGGGACCTACAAGGAACATCAAGTCCAACTCCTGTCCCTGCACAGGACAACCTCAAAATTCACAGTTTGTCTCTGAGGGTGCTGTCCAAGTGCTTCTTCAATAGCATCAGACTTGGTGCCGTGACTGCCTCCCTGGGGAGCCTGTTCCAGCGCTTCACCACCTTCTTGGGGAAGAACCTTTTCCTAATATCCAACCCAACCCTCCCCTGGGGCACATCTTCCTGCCATTCCCTCGGGTCCTGTCATTGGTCACCAGAGAGAAGAGATCAGTGCCTGCCCCTCCTCCTCCCCTTGTGAAGAAGCTGCAGACCACAATGAATGCTGCCCTCAGCCTCCTCTTCTCCAGGCTGAACAAACCAAGGGACTTTAGCCACTCCTCATATGGTTTCTCCTCTAAACCCTTCACCAGCTTCGTGGCCCTCCCCTGGACACTCTCCAGTAGCTTTATATCCTCAATGCACTGTGGCGCCCAACACTGCACCCAGCACTCGAGGTGAGGCCACCCCAGCGCAGAGCAGAGCGGGACCATCCCCTCCCCTCGCCCGGCTGCAATGCAGCGCTTGATGCACCCCAGGGCACGGCTGGCCCTCTTGGCTGCCAGGGCACGCTGTTGGCTCATGTTCAACTTGCCGTCGACAGAACCCCCAGGTCCATCTCTCCGGAGCTGCTCTCCAGCCTCTCATTCCCCAGATTGTCTGTACATCCAGGGTTGCCGTGCCCCAGGTGCAAAATCCTGCACTTGCCTTTGTTAAACTTCATATGGCTGGTGATTGCCCAGCTCTCCAGTCTGTCCAGATCTTGCTGCAGGGCCTCTCTGCCCTTGAGTGTCAACAGCTCCTCCCAAGAGCTGGTAAATTACCTATACAGAAATCAGACTGTCTATTTTTTAATTTATCCTTCCTTGCCAAATTCAATCAAACCCTGAGCCTGCACCAGAAACAGCAGCACATCTAGTATTTTCTGCTTGGATGGGGAACAGAGGCTATTTTCAAGTGAGGTACAATCTGTGACTAACAAAACATCAGAAGTTCTCCAGGGCTGCCCACTGGAGTATGGAGTGAGCAAGGCCATCACTATGGCTTTTATATGGACTTGTCTTCCTGTGAAGTCAGTTATGGTTCAGAGGAGAAGGCAATGAGAACAGAAGCAATTGTAGCAGGGCAAACATATCACTTGTCCAAAATACTCTGCTATATGACCCCCGCAACCAGGCTGCAGGATGCAGATCACTCAGAGAAAAAAGGAGGGCTCTAAAGAGAAATGTACCAAAAGGGCCTTTGGTCTTTCTGTACCACATTAAAAAAACTTCTTGAGGCCTCTGAAGTACTTGCTGAGGGGAGACCTTATCGCTCTCTACAACTACCTAAAAGGAGGTTGTAGTGACGTGGGTCTCTTCTCCCAAGTAACTTTTGAAAGGATGAGAGAAAATGGCCTTGAGTTGTGTCAGGGGAGGTTTAGATTGGATATTAGGAAAAATTTCTTTACTGAAGGAGTGGTCAGGCACTGGAACAGGCTGCCCAGAGAGGTGGTGGAGTCACCATCCCTGGAGGTGTTAAAAAAATGTGTAGACGTGGCACTTCAGGGCATGGTTTAGGAGGCCTGGGGGTGTTGGGTTGATGGTTGGACTTGATGATCTTAGAGGACTTTTCCAACCTTAATGATTCTTCGATTCTCTGATTCTACAATTCTACTTAACTCATAGAGGCAGGAGGATGCAGCTGTAAGACCATAAGCTCATATGGGCTAACTATAATTGGACTGCCATTCAGGTTTATGTCCCAAAACTCACTCTGTCCCTTGTCCAGCACAGGTGTGTCACCACGCGAGGAACAGTTGCTTCGTGGCACATTGCAGCGGGTCGCACAGCCCACCAGAGTGATTCCTGCCAAGACACCATCTGTTCCAGATGACTCTTCAGGATTTACATCTCCCTCCAGAAAGATCTCGCCTGGAGGATAATCACTCTCACTGGCCGCTGAAGGGCAAAGAACAGATTCTCCCATAAATCTAGCTGTCACTGCTAATATAAATGTAGCAGTACTCCTGAGGTAACCTTGGAATGGAATGGAATATGCTGACCCTCAGGGTTCACTGCCCTGGGGAGACACCACAGCATCAGTCAACATCATGGTGAATCCACTCATCCCTAGCATCATCATCCAGGCCAGCTACAGAGCCCACCCAAACCTGGGCAAGGCTCACTCTTGCTCCCAAGAAACATCCTTTACGTGCCAAAGAAACCACTTAATAAATGTTCAACAGTGAGGAATCTCCACGGAAAGGTACTAAAAGAAGGCAAGATCTGAGTTACAGTTTTGAGGGACAATTACAGAATGCAGCAGGGTCAAAGAATTAGTTCTGAAGTGAGCATGCTACATCTGTCACTCCTCAGTGAGCAGGTGACCCTATGCAGATCACAGCCAGTGTCTGGGCCCCACTTACCAGGGATGCTGGAGATGCAGAGCACATGAGCATTGCAGACAGTGAACTGGTCCACCACTGTGCCAGGCTGATTGGCATCAATAATTACAACTTTACTCGTTGACAGAGTACTGGTGAGGATCCAGACACGACTGGATGTGGCATCCATTTCATGGAGTTCCTTTGCCTTCAGGAGAGCAATCACACATGCATAATCAGTGCTCCTCTCAGATCAGACTGAGTGTATTATTGCTCGGCAACATTTACACATGCAAAGGCCACAATGCTGGCTTCAAAGAGCCAAGTCTCTTCCTAGCTGATGCAAATAAACAGTAAGAGCTATGCAAATTTCATTCATGTTGTCGCACTAGTATCTGGAACACTGGACAAAGAGCCTATCTGGCTCTCTAGCATAAGAGGGATTTAGCCATTGATTTATCTTCTGAGATGTCTGACTAATGTATCACTGAAATTCACTTTAGACAGAATCCCATGGAGCTGGGATGCACTCCACCTACCAGCTTAAGCAAGCTGCTCTCAGAAGGCTGTAGGGCAGCAGTGTAAGACAGCTGTGGGAAAAAACTCCACAACCAGAAAGGATAAAACTTTCCATTATTATTGCAAATTACAGCTTGGTTCTTAAAAAACCAACCAAACAAAAACCCAAACAAACAAACAAACAAAACATTTAAGACTACTAAAAAAGAGAGCTGGAATAAATCTTAAGAGCTTCAACTTCTGAACCAAATGGACTCATGGACTCTACTATGTCTATATTCTTTTTAACAAAGCTTTGCCTGAATTTTTTTTTTTCATTTACAGTGATGAGGACTCCATAATCTTCCTAACAACCTCACCAAGCCCTTAATTATCCTTATTACTAGGAATTTTTTCAGAATTCCAAAATTTCAAAAGCAGAAGTTGAAAAATTTTATCCTGGATGATTTATCCCAAATCACAGTTACTGAAGAGCCAGAACACACCACAACCCTGCCCCACAAGATGATGCCTCAGAAGTACAAGTCGGAGCATTCTATAGCATAGTACAAAGGTACTGGAGAAAGGGGGCATGTCAGGGATGGAATGAGAAAAAACACTGGAAGGAAAAATATAATCCGTTTTCTTTTCTGACCTTTTTCTTTTCAGGAGATGTATGGTTACTTTTGTTGTTCTCGCCTTCCACTTCCCTATCACAGGTGAGGGGATCACGTCCAGGATCCAGTTTCTGCCCATTTCCAGGCTCCTGCTCCAAAGGTCTCCATCCTGTGAGATTGACTCCAGCTGCACACCACAGCTAAGTAACAGAAACAGGAATCTTAAACTAAGAATTCTGGAGGCTCCCGGGTCTCTTGAAATTCAGGCACCTTTGTAGAGAACTGTGGACACATGTCAAACACCTAAAATATTTAGTTGGAAACAAAAGATCTTGTTGATTTCTAGTAGAAGACATAGTCAGATTTGATGGAGGTAAGATAAAGGTTCTCTGTAACATAATGAAAATCACTGTTTTTTTTAACAGGTGTGACTAACAGATTTAAAGAAAATAAAGATAATAAATCAGGTGCATAACTGAAAACTGGCTTCTGAAACGTCCTCAGTTTTTCTGACTCTGGGGTTCCGAAGTCATTGTAGCAAAGGAAGCAGGACATGGCAGATGTTACTAGCTCAGGGTACAATAAGCATGACTGCTTAAGCAAAATTGACAGTGACTGCGTGGCTGAGAATACACATTCACTGCACTCCTGTTTCCTACTCCCTCTCCCACCCCTTGCACTCTTCTGCTTCCTCACACACTCCTTTGCCCATAAATCAGTGTTTGTCTGATCTTAGAGAGATATTTAAAGAATTAAGACAGCAAAAAATGAAATCACCAGGAAAAAAAAAAAATAAAAGGAAAAAAAATCTGCTGGTTTAGCTCCCTAAATAACAAGTTTAGAGTAAAAGAAGCACACTGCATATTTTCTGAAATGAAATTTAGCTAACCTCCTAAGAGCTATTTCCAGATAGGTTTTAAGGCTGGGAACGGGACTACAGAAACAAATACTAGATTTATCCAAAATCATAAAGGGAAGATGCTGAACAGAATGTTACCCAAAGATCACATCAGCCTTCTGGAAACAACTAACAGCATAAGAATTTTCTTACAACTTAAACATCAGAATGACATCAAAAGATCAGCTCTGAATCAAGTTAATGACAAACTGCCTATTTCAAAACAACTAGTTATAGCAGATAAGTATGCTACCTGCAAAGAGATGACCAGCTATTCTCAAACACAATTCTACTCAAAATATTCTTGTCTTGATAGATATAGCTTCAAAAGAATCTGTTCTAGATAATTTTGGCCTGTTACCACTGAATCCCGGTCATCAGTGGAATCTAAAAGAGAGTGATGAAATGCATTCTTACTTTCATCTGCTTGTCT
>VZTV01101508.1:0-13709 GCA_013400875.1 Anhinga rufa
GGGCTAAACCACGACAACTGGGTAGTAGCAAAAAGAATAATCTCTTACTGCACTGCAAACAGTCACCTGGCAGGCAGGTATGTGCTGGCCAATAAAATCTGAAAGAAAGCAAATTGAATAAAGAACTGTTTTTCAGACTCCGATGCTGATGTTCTGGTGATATTCTGGCAAATATGCTGTACTGTCGCTTAATTATACTGACAAAAGCTTATTGTTAGCTAGGTACTGTCCCAATTAACCCATATCTGTTTTAAAGGCGTAATTTTTTCACTTTGTTTTCCACATCGTTTCCACAATCAGTTTGTAAAGGGGAAGTTAGATTATTCTCCTTCAAATGAGCTTTTAGTAGGGAGTAATGTGGAAATTATAGGATCCCAGAGACTACACGCTGCTGAGGCACCACGTGTTAGTGTTACAGGTGTGCTTTATGCCACATACTCAGGAATGTCAGTTACCCTCACCACCTGCAGTTACAGTGCCTTAGGTGCTTAGCCTTTGAAAAGCTAAGGGCCTTCTGTCTGCAATTCTGGTAGTCTCTCTTTAACTTGCAGCTCTGCCATCTTTCAAGTGTTGTGGCAGTGTTTTCCCAGAGAGACTGTGGTAATATTTTTCTCCTCTGGTTCTCATGGTGCTGTTCTTGTGCTGTTATTCTCATGGCCTTGTACATGTAAACCCTGATATTGCTGTTACTGCAAGTTCTCACAGGAAGAGTTTGTCACTGGCATGAGAATCACCTCTTCTCTCCCCTCCACTGTAGCGTTTGGTTTACAATAAACAACCCAATAACTCACATACATGAGCCTTAACAACCTATCAGCATGCAACATGTACCCCTCATCACAATGTTCTCCAGCCAGGCTAATAGCATCATGAGCAGGGACAACCAGTAAGGAGTTTGTGTGGCTCCTGATGGAATGTATATAGTGACTAAAGGAAAACTGTTGCAGTGGGACCACCAGCTACACAGGGAGAATGTCCAGGGAAGCATGCTTGTTTGGCAACTCCATTGCTTCTGCTTCCTACCAGCTGGGGAGGGTTTTCCATTTCCTTTTCCACTTTCTCTCTTCCAATTTTTAATTCTCCCCAAAAGTAACTTTCCCTTTTGGAGCCAATGTATGTCATCAGCTGCAGCCCACACCAATAAATCTGTGCTTCTCACCCTGCCTCAACATCCTTTCTGCAACTAGACTTTGAGGTGGTACCACTGGCTCACACTGGGATGAGAGAACCTTGGATTCAAGACATCCTACAGAAAAAGAGGCCAAGGTCAAGGCAGAAAAAAAGAAGGCTTTTTTGTGTCCTTCCACTTTGCATTTGTATAGAGTGCTGCAGCTTTTACTTACATATTTGAAAATACATCACTGGCAGGGTAAGACACCACCTTGGCTTTGAGCTTCATCTAGAGATTAGGCACCAAGTGCTCCTGAGCTGCAGGCTGTGAATTCCTAGTCCTGGGGAAATCTCATCTGTAAATGCTGTCAGTTTAAATTATGCTATTGATATAGCACGTGAGGGTGATACTTCACTGAGAGAATGAACACAATGGAAGCTGAGTTCTGGTCATACCCAGAACATGCTGCCTTTACAGTTGGCAGAAAACTATAGTGGGAAATAATTGCATAAGCACAGGAAGATAGCTGCCTGTTGGAAAAAATGTGCTGGAAAAGGTAGAAAATATAGCCCTGGATTAAGACATTTTCCATCTTTTTAACAAAGTTTGAGCAAAGAAATTTAACCCATGATGCCACTACATGCATGACTCATATTTTGGCATTAGCTCCAATTAATTATTTGAAAATAAATAATGACAGCTTAATAAATGACTGGTGATAAACTGTAGGTTTGTACTTGATCTCATTTTTCTGTAATGATGGTTTTACCCTACCCATTTATTTATGATAATTTAAATGTTCTACCTGCCTACTCTATAGTGTAGACTTTTTATGTTGTCTTATTATTGTGAAAAGATCCACACCAACAAAAAAAACAACCCCCAAAAAAACCCAACCCAATATTTAAATTAAAATGCAACCTAGGATAAAAATATCTATGCTGATGACCTATATTGCAGAGCATATTATTTTTCTTTCTCATATATGGTAACAGGATTGGAATACCTGATTTATTCTTTATTTAGAATTCAAAAGGATAGGCTCATTTGCAAAGTAACAGACAAAACTTTCTTAGCTGAATCCTTAAAGCTTTTTCACAATGCAACATGTGATGCTATACCAGGCTGTTTTTTTATCTGGCCCGTACTAGCAGTTCTTCATATAGACAAAGCTCCTCCCTTCTACCACATAGATCAAACTGAACGTAGGCTACAGTCTTCATGTAAAAATAAACTACATGGTGCTCTAATACAGCACATTTCATGGCTGACAAGGAAACCGTATTCTTAAAAAAAACTGCATCCTAAATCCTTTACCTATGATAAGTCCTATGTTATTCATTTATCTTGAAATGAACACATAATTACCATGGTTCAAACTCCAAAATTTGAATCAAGGACTGAGTCACACAGCAACAGAGGAAGGATAGCTAATTCCTACTCTACTCAAATACCTCAGCTTTTAAATATTGTAGGGAACCTTTCTGCCTATGCTGAGACACACTGGTAGATCTTTTCCACCTATGATGCTTAAAACATTTGTCAACTTGCCTCTCTCAGTAATCTGCTACCACTTCATGCGTGAGGTAGAGTAAATAAAGTCCTGCAGTGGATCTGGATACTGCAGATCTAACACAACTAGAGCTTTCACCCTACCTGATTATCATCACAAACACTAACTCATTCACACAGCCTCAGCACTACACTCATGACAGCTTGATTTTCCTTCCCAGGTGGGAGCTCACTTCTAGTCCAGGGAGGCTGGGCAGAAAGTTCTGTTTGCCTGTGTTGTGTAGCTCTCCCGAGTGAGATTTGTCTCAGGTGTTAAGGCCAAGCTCCCCAGGCATCCCCTGGCATTCCTCTCCACATTCATCTCTCATCTCCAGAATCCTTCTTCCAACTGACATCTTTAACTTCTTTCCAAGACCATTTCTTTTCATGAATCCTTCTTTCTGCCACCAACTCTTCTTTCCAGGTCCTGATCTTCCCAGTTTAAACAGTTATGTGCAGAAGCACAATGTGTGCTCAGTCTCCTACTTGGTGGTTCTGTGTCATGTCTCTTTATTAATAAACTAGAACATTTGGAACATGCCACTTATCTTTAGCCCAGTTGTCATTAACACTTACAGCCAGCCCATACTGGTTGCAGCTAGCAAGGAGCAGACATCTGAGTTCAGAAGTTTAATTTTGAATATCTGTCCGCATGTGCACATACCCCTAATTATCTGCCACCTGTTAGTGTTCACAATTTAAACTAACTTTTTGCCTACAACATACCATTAATACATTTGATTCCAGCCTACTTTTGGATTATTTCACCATTTTTTTTAGGGAATTCAGAAATCCCCAATTCCCAACCCCAAGTGTATTAATTATTAAATTATTCATATAATGCCACCTAGTATAATGTCATTTACTTCAAATATTTAATACTTCACTTGTTAGGTCCAACATGAATTGACTGTAGGTGCCTTGAGGGGAACAAATGGCATGATCTTGACATTAACATATCTAGGGCCAAGACTGCATCTTAACGTCTAAAAGTAGGGAGGGTGCCTGATCTGTGGCTACACTAGCAGGAGAAGCATGCTCAAACCCAGCAGAAGCCATGCTGTGAACACAAGCTCTGAATTTCCCAGGACGACTTCAGGGGATTTGTGTTACAGCACAGTCCCTGGACAGTTCTTTTAATGTATCTAATAGCAGCTAGGACAGATCCTGTCCTAAAAGTAAGGGAACCTCCTTTCATTTTTACGGAAGCTGTTGGACAATGATATAAACATCACCAAGTCTTGATTTTAAAATGTTAATTTATCCTCCCAAATCACCACACTCACATATGGCTCATAATTGCAGTATCATGGAGTGTCAATTGAGCAAAACAGATGTATTTTTCAAAAAAATGTGTCACTGTTTGCAAAAGCACTCTATTCTCCATGGGTGTGCATGCTGCTTCTACCTTCTGCTTCAGTACCTACATATTGATACTGCTGAACTAAATGCAGATTTTCTGCTTCAAGTATATACAACATTAACATTCAGGCCAGCAAATCACTTCATTCTGAGAGTGTTTAGATGTGGATAATACAGAATAAACCAGAATAAACCTGCAAATGCTTGTGCAGGAAGTAACAGACCAAGATTTCCTATAGAACCCACAAGAAACCTAAAAAAGAATATTCTGATATTATGCTAGATTACTCATAAATTAGGGAAAAAACCTGATGAAGTACAAAATAGCTTCAGGTATAGTAGTTAGGAATGACAGCTTTGGTAAATTAGAATCTTGTCCCATTAGGTTTTTAATTTGTGACTTCAAAGGGATCCGCACATCTCTGGTAGCTAGTATGAAGCGCCGAGTTGCTCTGAAACTACTCCATTGACCTTAACGAGCTTTAAATTTGGTCATGATGAGGTCCCTGTCTAAGATACATTTTCCTGCATAGTCCTACATGAAAGGTGCTTTTTGTCAGAACTTGATTAAATCCTCCTGGAGACCTAGTTCTATCTTTCTCTTTGGAAAAGACTTTGCCATGCATTAGCTGTTGGACATCATTCTGGTACTGCTATTTCAACTAAGATTTGCTTTGCTACATTCACATTGCTACGTGAATACCATTTTACCCTAAGAAAGCTTCAAGGAATTCAGAGTTATTTAGTGCATTTCAACTCACAGGACAGGAACTTATTTTGCAGAAGATGTTTCATTAATTCTTAAATTTTGCAGAACTCTTGACTTCTAGATTCATGTTGGTTTAAGCTGAATATCTGGTTGGTTTTCAGATAGCTTTCTCATTGTTTTCTTACTTTTTTGAAGAAAGAAGCAGGGTTTATCTAGCTTTCAAGAAGTGTAAACACTTTTTTTTTCTGTTTTATTTTTAATAGGAATGTCATCCTCCTGAACTATTTTAAATATTAGCTTTAAAAAAAAGACATGTTTGTAAGTTGTATTGTTGAAGAAATTGACTGCTTGATAGTTTAAAATCTGTGGTGTGAAAAAAATATCCATTTTCAGAAATTGCAGAGAAAAAAAAACAAAAACAAAAAATCTATGGTAAATACTGTTATCTTGAACTAATTTCTCTCCATTATAACCCTTAATTGCTTGCTGTGCAACTAGTCAGTGTTCAGTAAAACAAAAGCAGTCTCATGCAGTTAGTTTTTGATCTTTATTACTTTAAAGTTTAGCTCTCCAGTAGTTCAGAATGAGTTTTTCAGTGCATTTCTGTCTATCTTCATGTATTTTCTTGCAGCAGAATTTATAGCAGTATCTTCTTCACAGAAAGAAGAAATCTCAAGGTGATGGATGCAGAAGTACTTTTGAAAGTGTGATATACTGCTGTTATCTTTTAGCTCTTTTGTATGCAGCACTCCGATGGGAGTTAGATGAAGTGAGAGTGGGGACTGAACCCTGATGCACAAGCTAGAAGCTCTTACCAGATATAGGCAGAAATAATAAGAAATAATAATCATACATAGAAAAGCAACCATAATAATTTTACTTTTATAACAATATACTCATAAATAGCAATATTTCAATATCTAGCAGTACTCTTCCTCTCTACTTGGCATATTGGATTCCTCTACATTTTTACCTTTTGGCTTTTTTGACACATTTTTAATTGGTCTTCCTCTTATTCAAAGGAGATTATATTTAATTCTGTGAGAAGAGGATGAAAGCATGGTTCAGTTCCCTCCCAAAGTCACTTAGCACTTTATAGAATTGGGTCTATTATCCCTGCACTAACCCAGACACCTTCTGCCTTACAATGAAACTTGATAGTGCAATATATTGAGACACTGGAGACTGCTGTTGTACTCCTGGACCTGTTTAGGTAAGTTTATACACTTCTCTGGGCCTCTTTTTTTCTAATGTAGGGAAGGTAATACTGGCTTTCTTTCTAAAGCATTTGCAAAACTACAAGACAGTGTAGGTAATGTTACTATTATAATCTTATTATTTCATTTACAAGTGCTGTAACATATATTTAACTCCTTTTAACTTACAAAAGAATACCAAATCATACATGGCACCAGCAGTTCCTAGTTTATAAAGATATCGTAGTGGACACACCATCATTGCCAGGAACGAGGTTCTGCCACTTGTAGCTGTGCTTCAGAATAGAACATTATTGAGTCTGAGAGTCTGATTTTCCATGTTAGAATATCAGCATTGCAGATAAGACTCTATATTGGCTTCTTTTATAGTGTATGCCACTAAGAGATCTAGGACACAATCACAGATTTTTATCTTCTCTGTCCTATCAGATATGAAATTGTGAACCTTCTCAAAATGTTCACCATTGGAAACAAAAGGCAAAACTCATTTTTTTTTGTTACTGTATAATGTGTTACTATCCACTGTGTAGCTCAATTCAATTTTTACAAGGCTTCCCTATGAGGTGCAAGAATCTGATTTATGAGTCCACATGAAAGCCTTCTTCACTTTTCAGATTCTGGTTAAATATTATATGATATGACACAAGTATATTGAAAAATAGAGTTTCAGTTTCCTATTATGGGCTTTTGCTTGCTACCCTTGCAGCACGTTCATTTCAGATTGTGCAGGATGTCCTACATTTCTGTTTTTTATGTACCTCTGGTAAATGTGAGAGTTCAATTTGATATACTGCAATATATTCTCTCCCAAACAAAAGTTACCTGATCAGATCCTAAGAAAAGCCTTCAGCTTCTGGAAATGCCTAATGTTATTACTATGGGCAAGGAGAAATGAATATTTTATCACATGCTATTATTATGGATGAAACTTTGATTCTGGATGTCTTTCTATGAGATAGAAGTATGTGATACAACATTCTAGACATATTCAGTATTACACAGGTACAGTGAGGTTTACACAATTACTTGGATCAGTATCTCAAAATCTGTCTGCTTAACAGAAAAGCTTGTTTTATTTTCACCTCATAGTGTTTATAAACAGCACAGATTGTTCCTAGCCCTTCCATGGCCACAAGAATGTATTATAGCATCTGTTCAGATTGGGTTTCTGACTCTAAGAAGGTTTTGAGTGAAAGCACACAGTATTTAACCACCACTGTCTAGAGGTAAACGAACATGTGGTGAGCCTGAAGAAAAATCACAGAGAGGACATGGAATGTGAGAAATACAAGCTCTACTGTCCCTTACCATCAACTAGACGAAGTACATAGATCAGTGATGTGGTCAGGAAAGTGGGTTACATGAGGACAAGAGGCAATGTAAATTTCAGAATCATCTGTACCTAGAATTCATCCATACATGGCTCAGCTATGTACCAGATCACACCTTAATAAAAAATAGAACATGAGAAGGTTCACATTCTGGAATGATCTCTCAGGGAATAAGTAAAGTTACACCTACATAACATACGCATGTGTTCAAGAAAGCTACTTGATGCCAATGTATACCACTTTTAGAATGGCCTAAATTTCTTCCACCACTAGAAGTAAAGGCTAGAGTCTATGACAGATATATTAAAACAGCAAGTCTGCATGCAATAGCCATGAAAAAGACATATAGGCTGTTGGGAATAATTAGTAAAGGAACTGGTACCTGGGCAGTGAACAGCATTATACCACTGTACATGTGGTGTATTCACATCTTCTTTATTACATGCAATTTTCATACCTCAAAAAAAAGATAAAATAGACCTAGGAAAGATTAGCAGTCTTGTAAGAGATGTTGAACTGCTACTGTATTGAGGGAGCCTGAGCAAACCAGGATTCACAACCTTGGAAAGATCATGAATTGCAAAAAAGAAGGTAAGTAAGGACTATTACGACAAAAACTGATAAGGCATGAGGTTTCAAAGAAAGGAATACCTTTTTCTACAATGCAAAATCCATGCTGTGCCACAAGGTGCTTCGCATGCAAAAAACTTAAATGGGTTCAAAGAGGAGATATACAAGTGGCATGTAATAATATGTTTAAATATAGCTATTGATATGATGATCATGATGCAATTTTTGTCTTAGAAAGTCTTTAAAGAGACTTGTCCCGAAGCTGGAAGCTTATATCTGGGAAAACAGTAATATAAACTTGTTTACTCCTTCATTGTGCCTCAGTATTATGAGAGATGTCCCTTTTATCAGGCTTGCCATTCTTCTGTACACTACTATTGTATGAATCTCCACAGCAGAATTATCAGTGACTGGTTTCTTACTTTTCTAATTTTTTAGCTCTCATAATATTCTTGTCGTATTCAATCGCAAACACATTGTCGCAGTTTAACCCCAGCCAAAAACTAAGCCCCACACAGCCACTCGCTCACACCCCCATGCTGGGATGGGGAGAGAATAAGAAGAGTAAAAGTGAGAAAACTCATGGGTTGAGATAAAGACAGTTTAATAGGGAAAGAAAGAGCCGCGCACGCAAGCAAAGCAAAACAAGGAATTAATTCACTTCTTCCCATGGGCAGGCAGGTGTTCAGCCATCTCCAGGAAAGCAGGGCTCCATCACGCGTAACGGTGACTTGGGAAGACAAACACCATCACTCGGAATGTCCCCCCCTTCCTCCTCCTTCCCCCACCTCTATACGCTGAGCATGACGCCATGTGGTGTGGGACATCCCTGGGGTCAGTTGGGGTCAGCTGTCCTGGCCGTGTCCCCTCCCAACCCCTTGTGCCCCCCCAGCCCCTCGCTGCTGGGGTGGGGTGAGAGGCAGAAATGCCTGGGCTCTGTGTAAGCCCTGCTCAGCAGTGACTAAAACATCCCTGTGTTATCAACACTGTTTCCAGCACAAATCCAAACCACAGCCCCGTACTAGCTACTGCGAAGAAAATCAACTCTACCTCAGCCAAAACCAGCACACACATTCGTGGCATGTTAGAATTAAATCACAAGTGTTCTTAATTTAAAAATTATTAGCATACTACATAATTAATTTGACTTTTACAATTCAGTGAGTTTCGGTTCTGCAAAGAAAATTGAGCATAGAGAATATAATTTGATTTAACTTTTTGTCAAGGTTTCATCTACCTGAAACATTGTTCTATTTCAGGGGAAGTATAAACTGCTTAGGTCTTAGATCTTAGATAGGATGTCCAACTAGATAAAATGTGCAGATGGATTAGAATTACCATATTGTGTACCAGGTGAGATGAGATATGATTAAACACTGAAACGAGCTGCCCAGAGAGGTGGTAGGTGCCCCATTCCCGGAAACATTCAAGGTCAGGCTGGACGGGGCTCCGAGCAACCTGGTCTAGTTGAAGATGTCCCTGCTCACTGCAGGGGGTTGGACTAGATGACCATTAGAGGTCCCTTCCAACCCAAACTAGTCTATGATTCTATAAAGAAAAGTATTATGCAAGAGCAGGGGTGTATGGATCATAGTCATACAGTAGGCACGTACACTGTAACTCATGAAGACAGCAGAGATCATGCTCCCTGCCCCAGCTATCACTAGCATTGACTATTCATCTTCAGCAGAGGCACAGCTTTCACGCCTTTTCTGGGTTTTTCCCCTTCTTTTTCTTTGGTATTAACAATTTTTTTCTTCAACTACTACAAGACTCAGAGCACTTGAGTGTGTGCAGTCTTGCTTCTAATATAAACAGTTGGAGGGAAGGGTAAAAATAAGAATAAAAAAGTTCCAGTCTTTGATGCTACAAAGACTGAGTAGCAAAACATCAGCCCCCAATGTGTTGGATAGGATAAACTATTAATTTTGTGAATGGGAAGGCAATTCAGAGTTCTTATCTGGGGTGATTAAATCTGAGAAAAATTCTTCAATTCATCATTTCAACGCAAGCTATTTTTTAAATGACTGTCAGGTAAATTGTAATTTTTCACAACTGCAGCAAATGAATAAAAATGTTCCTGTGTTATAATATCATTTATAACCATTATGCCTCTAGAGGACCACTCATTCCAAATGAACAATTTGTTGTTAATTCTCAGTTTTATATCCTGCCATAAGGAAGCCTGGGAAGAGAGAAACATTTTATAGTCTTAAATATGTGGACAAAGCATTGTCTTCTGCCATGTCCGTAACTCCCTGTAGCCTAGTTTATCTTAATCTGACTGGAATAAAAAAGTCTCAGAGGAGGAACCAAATATTTAATTTGAATACAGATAATTAAACAGCAACACAATTCAAAAATCAAATTTTCTATCTTGGAAATAATAATACAGCCACTCTGTATTGCCATTGCCCTATTCTTTGCCGAGCCAGCCAAAAAGTTGTTAAAGAATGATCACACATTTGAACAAAAAGCTAGATAGGACTTAATTTGGCCTATTTTCAGTGACACACTGCAGCAAAGAATGTAGTAGTATTACAATGTTATTTCAGGTCATGATAGTTTCAAAATCATTTATCGTTAATAAAAACACTATGAAAAGTTGCCACTGTGTGTGCTTAGCAGCCCTTTTATAAAGTTAACATCTTTGTTCTGTCAAAGCCACTTATAAAATACAGCAAATGATACTTGTCTACATGACCAACTAAACCCTACAAAATTTACTCTTTTTAAATTAGATTAAGCTGGTGTAAAATCAGTAAGATAGTGTTTCTTCTTTGTCTTTATTCCAGTCAATAGCTTAGCTATTTAACTCAATTTTAAAATAAAATGAGTTTTCAGTCAGCATGTCAAGCAGCATACTGAATGTCAGCAACAGTTTTGATTAAGGAATTATTAAACATACAACATTTAGGTTTATCTTGGTAAGCCTGATGTGTCAGATGACATTTATTCAAATCAGGATGCCATTACATCCAGAATGCCAGGCATAAACCAAATGCATGGAAAAGAAATGAAGAAAAGTTTTCCACATACACACTTTGTATTTGGTGTTGTTGCTTCATTGACTCCAATATACTTTAGAGGAGCTACCCTTAAGCTCACAGGAATTTTAAAAAGTGTGATTTCCATACGTGTCAGCAATCTGACAGTTTCTTTGAAATTACGTGAGTTTTGCACCAGGCTTCTGTGCACCAGGCGAGTTTTATCCTCCCCACTTTTTTCTCTACCAGTGTGTGAGGTCCCAAGTTCAGGGGCAGGTGAGAGGGGCAATGAGGAAGGGAAAATGGAAGCCTCTCACATGCAAGATCCTAAGAGATGCCATATCCATAGATCAAGAACACCACAACACCACCTTTCCTCTGTGTGATCGTAGACTTGGGAAGCTCTCTATGTTGGCAGAGCACAAATAAGGCCATGGCAAAAAATCTCGCCCAGAGTATTGTGATGGCATTGAAAAGTCACGGTGCAATGCTGGCAGTGGATCAGTAGAGGCTTAATGATTGAAGCGGGGAGATGACTTTGTGAGACCAACTGCCGTGGCAGAAGATCTGGTGGGGCAACTCTGCAAGAGCTATGTTTAATCAAAGAAGCTGATATTTAAAAACATTGACTTTAATTCTGGATGTTGCCGTTTGCTTTTGAGCGAAGTTGAATTTTAAATGCTAACAGAAATGGAATCTGCCTAATTATTGTGATGCTCACTTTTATTAGGTTCTCGTCTTTATACATGAAATGTCCTTCCTTAGAAAGGCATCTCATGAAGTGGTTTCTTGGATATCACTTACAATTGTAAAGTTTACTCCAGAAAGAAAAATTCTTTCAGGACTTGACTCTTCTTTTGTGTGTTTAAAAAAAAATCTCCAGCCTATGAAAGGTTAGTTTACTAATGCTCTTTCTGTACTGTATCTTATTTTATCAGAAACATATTAAGGATCAGCAGCTTAATTACAGTTCTATCAAAGAATCACAAAAATCAGAGATGGATAAGGCTTAGTACACCACTTAGATTGGCTAATGCAGGAATTTCTCTAGAGCATATTTATTCTTCGTCTACCTCTTAGGTCCATTTTAAAATGTGCATAGATGGGTTCCGCTAATGCAGAAGTTCCTCTGCAACATAGTTATTCTTGATTTGTTTCTCAGGTCCATCTTAAAATGGATATAGATGGTTAATGTATTAACTCTGATGGTGCAGAAACATGCATATCAGGGGACTTTCTTTGCCTCTTTTGAAATATATTTTCAGGTTATTTTGCTATACATGTTGTACCTATTCACCCTCAATGTACTTCCTGTTAATTTATACCATTACTCAGATATAAAGCCTTTATATACTACTGTAAGTAATGTCTCTCCTAGTTTTTTAGTAACCTAACCTTCTTGTGTTTGAAGATGGTTATAACATTTTTTCTCATTGAATTACTTCTTTATTAATTAATAAGAATAGATGAAAATATTTTTTTCAAAACCCTTCAGAGTGAAAGTGAACAGAGATGTACAAAAAAGAATAACCGGACCAGATATGGAATAAGGCATTCAAAACAAGTAAGACTGGCTGAATTCTGCCTTCAAAAGTGTCTGTTTTATTGATTATTTCAGTCTATTGGTCTTTCAGAGAAACATTAGTATGTCCAATGATTTGATAATGACAAATGAGATCAAAGATGGTCTAATCAAGAAATAAGTGTTAAACCAGCATGGAATAGGAAAGCAGTGTATGAACTAATTTTAATAGACACCAGTTGTCTGTTTTGGGTTATTTCTTTTCTTTCAGTTGCAAGGTTGTTCTACCAAAATGATTTTCCATGAGGCTGGTGACAGTCTCATTTTTCACTATCAAGTAAGTCGCATTATCAATTACATTCTATCTTATTATAAAGCTGTCTGTTCCAACCTCCACTATGATATCGTTAGGGGGAAATAACATCATAGAATACTTTCAGCAATGAAAGATTCACCTCTTTAATAACATTTCTATAAATATACTTTGAGAATGCAGTATGTCAAAGGCAAATAATTTTGAATAATAAAAGGTGATACACCTAACAGTGTGGGGGACAAATGAAAATACAGATATAACAGGCCAGTCTTCAGCTCCTCTCCAGACATTTTGACTCCAGCAGCCAGAAAAAGTTGCAGCCTGGGGGGTAGAGGACTCCTAAAGAGCACAGGACTTCTAATTTTTAGCAGTCCCCAAATAACAGAATAGACCTTGATGCTGCTCCATCAGCTCTTAGCCATACTCAGACCTTGATTTACCCCAAGAGTGAAATCTGATGTCAAAGTCTGAGAGACCAAATATGACATATATATATATAAAGCAAATATAATGTTTATGACCTTCACTATACTTAATTTAGATGTTTGTATAAATCACATCCACAACACCTTCTGAGCTATACCGAATCACCTTCCCATGCTATGGCTTTCATGTTTCTTATAAAACAAATGAAATTAACTCTTCATGAAAAAGAGAACTGTTATCCCTCTCACATTCATTTGTGTTTGGAAGTTGAGTCCCTTCTATGAATGCCTATTTTCATCTCACTCTGAGGATTATAGTTTCCATCTGCACTCATCTGGCAGCAGTTTTAGATGGCAAACAGCCAGGAGTATAATCTGAACCATAGCTGATTCAGTGGGCCCAGAGTAAGGAGGAGTTTGGCTTTTTACCTCATCGAGAATTGTGGCTTCCCATTTTAAAGTATTAGCTCCATATATCAATTCTAACCATCTCATTTTTTTCAAAGTTCAAAGAACACTGCTAACATTGTTAGACGGGCTAGTACCTCTAGAGAAGGCAGTACATCTAGCCAGTACAGTATAGTTCATGGAAGACAGTGAGACTATCA
>VZTV01101509.1:0-34929 GCA_013400875.1 Anhinga rufa
GCCTGTTTTTAAGAACTACAATGAAGGTTACACAACCTCCCTAAGCGATCCACTCTAGTGCTCCACTGCCCCATTCCCCTCTCCACCTTCCTGTAGCTTTAAGATTTGAAAACACTTACTTCCCTCACAGAAACCATCAATCCAGGCCCTGATATATATTTCCACCTTTAAACAAGAGACAGAAATATGTCTCTACCATATGGCAGAGATTTACAAACAATGCATGGGCTGCTTTTCACATTCTCCTGTCCAGTTGGAAAACAACAGGATGCATTCTGGTTTAATCCAACATAACATGTATTTTCCAATTGGGTCAGTAGAACCAAAACTTCATTCTCCATATAAAAGTTGAAGAACACAAAGAAATCTTGGGAGTAGTGATATTGCACGGGTGCTGCAGAGTTTAGGGCCTCCCTCTAGCAACTCTGCTTATTCAAGTGGCCTACTGAAAAAGAAACATCTCTTCCTCTGCACATGATTATTGGTGTCCAGTGAAGAACTGCAGTGTCAGAACACTTCCAGTCCACACATTATTTACTCCGGTGCCTAGAGACACAGAGCTATGCTTCAAAGTTTTGGATTCCTGGTCTGGATTTTCCCAGCCTTTGGAAGTGTTCAAATATGGGGCTTAAGTGCATTTCTTCTGCAGACATCTCTCTAAATATACACCTGTCCCTCCATGCTTATCAGCACAATAGGGACACACAAACTACAGCAGAAATCTGAGCAAAAAGCTGTTGCCTTTATCTCTCCTAACCCCATCGCAGCCCACTTTAAAGAGGCAAGAAATCCTGCACCTATCACGTTACAGAGAGGGGAGAACAGACCTAGCAGTTCAGATAGCACATCAGGTGGCACATTAGATTTAGTTTAACACCACAAACTACAAAATGTATTCTCCTGATTTGCAGCTACCAGTCAGATCCTTCCAAAGCTTGGAGGACACCTTGGAAGGATGTCCTAGACTGCTCCCTTGCACCCATCCCTATCCCAGAGGCAGCCTTCCAAGATCACAACCCCACAACCACCAAATAGCTCAATGGGCCAGCTAACAAACAGGAATAACCGTGCCAGTTTTCTTCAGAGAGAGATATATTACACAAGCCAGGGGGAGATATCTATTCTGTCCTCAAGATCCAACAATATCTCTAAAGAGCATATCCTGAACAACAAAAGCCAGGAAGTGACATCCGATCCAATGACAATCTGTATTTATGTATATGTCTATTTATGACTCCACTCTCTCAGTCCTTACCCAGTAATGGATAAATCTTAGTGTGTTATGGAAGACACAGCCTGATCAGGAAATTTAGTCGACAAAGGACTATTTAAGTCACACAGGATCCTTACAAATCCCTTCCAAGATCAACGGTAGTAGTGTTTCTCAATTGGGCTTTAAGTGCGCATTTTAGCATCTATTTCTTGCTAGCAACCAACATTTCACAGAGAAATTTAGATGAAAAACGTCTCCAGTTCCTTAGTTGCACATGAGAAGAGGAAGAGAATATTTTATTTTGGCTAATGAATAACGTATATGGGAAAAGATGGTTTTAGCTGATCTGCAGGATGTACAGTCTGCAGTAATCTTTACCCCTGACTCTTAGGTAACTGCCTGCAGTGCAAATATTAGCACGCATACAGAAATAGTAACTACTCCCTTCACTTTTTGTGATCACTACAATATAGTATTAGTCAGAAAAAAAGTAGCCATTTTCCCGTGGAAAAAAAAAATGGACTTGGCAACCCCAGAGATCCCTGCTAGTTATGTTCATTTAATTCTTGTGCTTCATCTGAAAAGTGATGGGGAAAACAATGAATTTCAAAATTGAAACTTAGGTATACAATTGTAATTTTTTGGCCTCTTTGATGCAGCTGATAATGATTTATGAGGAGAGGTCTGGGGAGTTTCAGTGGGTACAGACCACCATCATCCACAGTTGTGCACATCAAGGACACAGGCCTTGCAATGTAACTATTATTGATAAGCAGGAAAAAACATCATGTGATTCTAGGATATCAGCATGGCCTGTTGCTGGTAC
The DNA here is from genome assembly GCA_013400875.1 of Anhinga rufa. NCBI lineage: Eukaryota > Metazoa > Chordata > Aves > Suliformes > Anhingidae > Anhinga > Anhinga rufa. The sequence goes on from VZTV01101509.1 coordinate 2,040, forward strand.
CTTTTCTTGGAAGAACAGCCTCTGTAAATCTGTAGGCTGTTAACTTAGTCAACAGGAGAGGACGAAAAGTGGGATTTTGCTGATGAACTTTCTAGAAACAGGGGCTGCTAGCTGCAAGTATTCAACAACTCAGAAGACAGCCTTAAAATCTCAGAAGCAAAAAATGCTGGGGTTTCCTTCTCCTTTTTAATCCTTTCCACCTCTCAGCCACATGGGTAGTAAAGCACCCTTCTAAAAATGAAAGTTACTTTTTAATGTAATAATTTGTCTCCTGGCGCTGGCATTTAGAAGAAAACATGTAACTAAAATATTACAAAGGCATCACAGTTGATGATGCTGGACTGAGTAATCCCAGCCTTGGATGCAGAGGGATTAATATGCAGAAAGTGGCATGAAGACTGTACATAGTCTCTCCTTGCAAGACAGCTGCATCTGCCCATGATACCAAAACAGCTCTTCTAACACAGGGATTGCTGGACTCACTCCCCAGAAGAGGAAGCTATTCGTAGTTTAAAGGACAGCAGAGAGCTCTGATCCTGCCTCACTTACCCTTCTCAGACCATTTTTTTCCTTTAAGCTGCTGTGTGGCACTGCCTACTGTGTGCTGCTGCTCTCAGAGCATGGGGTCAGTGCTGCAGCCCCGTCACTTCAATAGAGTGGTTGCAGCATCATGGCCCAAAAGAGTGCACATTGCCCTCGCCTTCCTGGAAATCTCAAATTTGTGCTATCTTATTTAATTCTTTTAGGCTGAACTGACTATTCTTCCCATTGATACAGCTGGAACCACTCAACACCGTCCAGATGGGTTTGCCAATAGTTGTTATTAAGTGCACCTATGTCACATGCCAAAACACTAGGGAAGGTGGTATCAATGCATTAGTGCAGGACTGCAAGGATGGGACCAATTATATGCAAAGTACCTACTGAAGCCTGTAAAGACTGACAGCCCACACATTCGAGGCCTATATGTGAGAACCTGGTGTAACAAGAATAGATAACTCCTGCCATAAAGGTGCCAGGAGCTGCTGTCACTGTGTGCGCTGTCACTGTGTGCGGAGGAACCTTGGTTTGGCCCTGAAGCTTACAATGAGTTCTTGTTTTCCAGCAGGTAAAGCCAAGCTGCCTTCACTTACTGCATGATGAGAGTTTTCAAAGAGTACCTGAATAATTCAGGGAGGCTTTGATCTGAGTGCAGACGGACACAGGCATAAACTGTTTCCAGAGCCAGCTGGGAAGCAGTATTCCTGGCACTTCTCACCTCCTGCCACTTCTCCTTGACATCTGATCCTAGGCCAGCAGCTCTCCCAGCTCTCATTGTATGGCAGGTCAGTGATGATTTTGGTGTCAGTGGAGACCCTGCAGCTCTCTCAGGCCCCCCAGTCTCTCCCTCTCTGTGTGATACTCATTTACCACTTGAGAAGCATGGTGGAGCATGAGATCCCATGCTGCTCCACAGGTCTCCTTTCAAGGGTGGATGAGGTTGCCCTTTGGGGAGAAAAGTTCAGTACGTCCACATCACTGCTTGGCTGAAATTGCCTCTGATCCATAGGCAAAGATCCCTGCAAGGGACATGTAGGGTCTATTTTTGGGTTGGGACAGACTCAAAGTTGGGGTAGACCTTTTGTGTGCAGCCATGAGAGGAGAAGATGATGACAAGAGCTTTTACTAGGCCTCTGTGGTCTCCCTGTTGTCGCTTCCTTTTTCAGGTATTTCTGCATCCTGAGTCAGGCTTTATTCAGCCTGTCAGGGTTCATCCTGACCTAAACAGGTTCATCTGTGATTTACAACAACTCAACCAGGAAGATAATCTGGTCCTTTAAAGCTACAAGGTATATGCCTTTCATAGAGCATTTACAGTTTCTGGTTTAAGAGTGACTTGATGCTACACCAATGACTTGATTTTGTCCAAGTACATGGAAAATAGACATTGAAAATTAATTTATTCACGTTGACTTTAACAGACCAATTCTAGATTTACACCATCATGAGGAAAGTGAAAATCAGAGTGAGTGTAAGCAGATGCATTCAGCAAGACTGACCTTTAATTTTTTTTTACAGTCACTTTCCTATGACCGCTGTTTAAAGTATGCTTTTCTTTCTCTCTCTGACTAAACTATAAACTACTATATGAGCCATGAAAGTTTTTCTGATGTCGCAATATCTGCCTATATTGATTTGTACGCCTGGACTTTTACCGTGCTAAGAAATCAGTCTGCAGTTCTATCTTCCACTGGACTGTGTGCATGTTCTGACCCAAAGGGATGAGGATGAACAGAAAAAAGCAGAAGTTAATAAAACTAGAGGGTCCCTATGCAGTTCTTGTGTCATGTAAAAGCATGGCTCTGTCTTACAAACAAGACACAATACACTTCTTCCCACTCACAGTACCTGCCTTTCTAACAGCTTTCTAAGGATATGTTTGAATGGATCCCACCACCACAGTTTCTCAGCTCTGCACAGGCATTGCTCACTTTCACCTCAGACTAACACAGGACTTCCCAGGAACTCAGAACCATGCCCATTTTACAGCTGGGGAGCTGAGGCATAGGAATTAATTACTGTGTGCATGGCCACACTGCAACTCATAGCTCAGCAGAGAATCGAAGTAATGTCATTTAGATACCACTTAATGTCACTTAGTATTTGATCCGCTAGACTGTTCTTCCCACAGCTGATCACCCTTTTGTATGTAAATCAGCCACTAGAGCTGGAGGAAAGGCACTGTAAACTTAGATATTGAGAAAGGGAAAGAAACTGCTGAAAAAAAAAAGTAACAAAGAGAACAATGTTTCCGGCAGGGTTTACCATTTTACAGCAAAAAAATATGCTGTGATTAGCAGTTGAATGTGCAGAGGTATGGAAACTTCCCCTTGTAATGCCGATGGCTCTGCTCCCTCAAATTTTCTACCACCTTTTAGCCGAGCAGTGATGTGTGTCTGCAAGTCCAGAAATGGGCTCTTTGTCCCAAGATGAACTGAATGTCCTTCAGGACCAGGACTATGTTTTTGTTGTGCGTTGCTTGTGCAGCAGGGCTCTGGTCCTTGCGTGTTCAGGAACACCACAAGTGATAACTTGGAGTGGGGGTAGACAGGTTGGGTACATCCAGTCCTGCAATTCCCAAGCCTCTTTTCTGCTCCTCAATCACGGAATGACAAGTTTCATAGCACAAGGACAAGAATTAGACTCTGTTCCCCAAGGATAGGAGAGAAAAGGTTATGAGTAGGAGTTAAGGGATGGAATTAAAGAAGATAAACAGTCCTGGAGTGCAAAGATGCTGGCAAGCAATATTATCTGAATGTATTGTCCCAATCAAGCCCATAAGTCTATTCAAAGGAGTACCATTACATACACAGTGTTTGCAAACTCAGGCCATGATTAAACAGCAATGACATGTAGCAGCCTATGAAGGAAAGCAGTGGGTGCTAAAATGCTTAGCTGTTTTTCTTTTGAGAAATCAAGTGTGCTTCAAAGATAACAGGCCATGAAGATTAAGCTGCTACAGCACCAAAGGAGAAAAGCAGATGGAGCCACCAGCACTGCCACAGACGAGTACACAGAGATGTTTAAAGGCTGGAGATTTTATCAGCCCCTGCTCAAGGAGGACTGTAGGTTTCAGCTGTGGAAGGTGAAGAGAGGCAAAGAGGAAAGGAAGGGGAGGAACGTGAGGCAGAAGGATTTCATTAATTAAAAGAGATTAATTAGCACCATAAAAGCAGGCACCATGGATTACAGCAACTGTCAGCAAAGAGCAGTGATGGCTGCAGTAGAGCTGGCCAGCCACTCCTGTCCCTGGCCACTGGCCACCTTCCCGCCTCAAGCCATTGGGGCAGTAAAGCGGGCCAGCTCACAAATCACGGAGGGCTCCCAAAATGAGGGGTAACTTGGAGGATGGATCTCATCCGGACAGTGGAATGAGCTGGTGCTGGTTTTTTATACTTTCCATGTCACCTTGAGCAAATCACTGATCTTGCTATGCTCCAGTTCCTGAAATAGGGAGATATTTCTTCTCAACTGCCAATTTAAATTGTAAGACCTTTGGGGCAGAGAGTAGAGCACACCTTCTATTATATTTATAAGGGATCAGTAAGTGTTGAAGAAGCGCTGCAGTAAAGAGCTAGTCAGCTGGTAACCAGAGTCCAGATGCATACAGCTGAAGTTAGAAAAACCGCTCATGCACTCCCTCCCCACCACAACATACCTTCCATATCAATGAAGTATTTCATAATTTCACTATGCCATAAGTATTTTTAAACTGAAAATCTGGAAGCAAATATTATCAGTTTATTTTTCTGATACATGTTTGTGCTTTCATTGTAAACATTTTCACGTCAACATTTTCTTCCATTTGTAAAAGATCAGAATACGGAAAGGCTCTAAAAATCATACTATCGCAATTTTGCCAAAGTGAAATATTTACATTGCTCTTAAAATTACTTCATTCTGTTTAGTCAAACTTCTCAAAAACTATTCTTGTTGTGGATCACAGTATACTTTTTGATGTATTAAAACCCCAAAGAAACTCTGTATTTACAACTATCATTATAACCACGTCCAGCACGTTCCACTGCAGCACCACCAGTCTCATATACTGGTGAAGCATCTTTGTATTTCCTGTTCAGCATCTATAAATCTGGTAAAAACATGTTTATTTGAAAGCCAAATAAAGTGTGCTATGAGGTGCAGTTCAATTACGCATATGCACAGCACTGGAAGATCTGATCTCCACTGAAAGTCCCATTTGCTCCCTAAAATCACAGCAGGTATTTCCATGTATTTCAGAAACAGAGACTACAAAGACAACTCTGGAGAGACACCTGTTCTCAGCTTCCTAACTCTCAAAGACACAAAAGCATCCTCGCAGAAATTTCTTAGCTTATTGCCTCAGTTTGCCTCATTGCCACATACAAAGTAAAGATAATATCTAACCCAGATTCACAATATGTTGTAGGGCAACTATATTTGTCTGCATCTGTGGGGCAGGGAGAGGCTTGGGAGGGAAGCACAAAGCAGCTGAAACAGAGTTGGTGCCTCATAGTATGGAAGCAAATGCAGTTCCTCTCCAAAAACCTGAATGTCCCAGGCAGACTTTGAGAATCTTCAGAGACAGAAAACTAAATCCCAGCAATGAGCTGGTTTTTTTTTTTCCTGTGCTCTCAACTGCCACTGCAAGTGACACACATCATCTAGACTCTAACATAGGGGAAAGAAAATGTGTAAACTGCTGGCCGACTGCTGTTCACCCTGCCATTGGGATTGTAACTTGTGAGGGACCCACAGTGTGCAGAACTAGGAGATGAAGCTGTAGACGTACTATGTGACATTGGGTGAGTCACCTTCCCCGTGTCTCAGTTTCCCCAATAGCAAGAAGGAGAGGGAGGGAGGGAGGTAAATGACCTCCCTCCTGGGACCATTGGAAGGACACAGTTCACCCTCATCCCAAGCACACAGTGTCTGCCAAAAAGACACATCATAAGCATCTTATGACCCAGACCCTCTATTATCTGTGAGAGCTTCTTGCTCCTTTAAGGTGTTGGAGCCAGTGGTCCTGTAAGGCTCTGTACCTGCCTGCTATGCTCACAGCAGCCATCTCAGTACACAGAGTCAGACTCTGGGCTGCTTCAGTCTATTTTATCACAATTTACTTGGTAACAGGTTACAAATGTGGCATCTGATGAAAATAATGAGCCTTGATGTCACTTAGTGCACGAAGCTCCCTGCGTGTGTGCAGGGAATAGCAAACAAGAGCCAGCCTGGCCTCTTCACAGGTGCCAGCACAACTGGTCCCACAGCAGCATCCTCACGCTGTGCTCTGCCTCCATGAGCCTCACCCATCAGCCACATTCAGGCACTGGAAAGACTCCTTGCAGCATCAAGGTCAAGCCCAAGGCAACCTACAGCAGGGCCCCTCTCTACTGTGACAGATCAATGTCCCTTGAGGACTTCAGGGCCAGGTCTCAAGGACCCTAGTTATGCCCCCAGGTGCATCTATGTCCCACTTCCACAGGCACAGGTCAGCCAAAGGCAGGGACCAGCCCACAGTGAGGAAATGGTCTCTCTTCTTGTCTTAGCACTGTTAGTATGATGGAAAATTTTTCAATGAAAAAAATCCCACTGAAAATCTAGAGGAAAGTTACCCAGCTCTTAACTAAGTACTTCTGGTCTTATGGGTTGGTTAAACCAAGCTGTACCAAAGACTTGCTAGGTGGCCCTGACCAAAGTTCCTTTGCTTTTCTGAGTCTTGGGTTTTTTGCTGCTGAATGGAGAGGAAAGCACTCCCATACTCCATGGGATGGCCTTGAGGGTAAATCTGATAAAGACAGCTTGGGGCTGTGGATAAAGATAAAGGACCTAGCAGTTGGTGGGGAAGGGTACAAACACATGTGATACAGAGCAGAGAAAGAAAGGTCAGAGAAGATGGGATAACCATGGAAAAAAGCATGAAACAAAGGCTAAAGCAGATATAGGAATGGAAAGTAAATGAAAAGGGAAGGGCTGTAGAAGAGAGCCAGGACACAGCTATTCATTCATACTCTGAAATTTTGCCTTTTTTTTTTTTTTTAAGCTGGGATTTACCAGAGATTTTCAAAGTTTCTACTTTAAAGCCAAAAAACCCCCAAACAACAAACTCCAAACCAAAAACCCAACCAAAACCAACCAAACAAAAAAACCCAACCTCCCAAAAAAGAACCCACACCTTTAGATAGAGAAGTAGGACAAGAAGTAGTCCAAGAGAATGCTCTTGGACTCAGTATTTTTGGAAGCTTTGGCTAGGCATCCTGACCATACACTCTGTCTGCAATGGGCCAGATTTAAACGCTTGAATAACCCCCTAGAGGAGTTACCTGCTCAGAGAAATATGCCATGTCTACATGCAGACTCTTAGTCTCTTGGGAAGAGGAGACAGTATGGCAGGGTGGGGGAGGGGAATAAAATCACCATTTCACTCTTTTTCTGCACAGCAATACCAATTTAAGAAGTTAGCCAAGATGTAGAAGACTCTTAAAATACCAGTGCCAGACTAAGGGGCAAGAGGTGAGGGTTGCAGTCCTCATTTTGCTCCTCCCTGTGGGTTCAAAATCCAGATCTTGATTTCCCATGCATGAGGGTACAGTCTTCCCAAATTCCAGACCATTTGGATTATAAAGCCTCTGGGATATAATCTGCTTGCCTTTTTTTTAAAAAAAAAAAAAAAAAAACAACCACAAAAAACCAATAAACCAAACCAAACCAAGACACAAAACCTATCATGACAAGGGCTCTGATCTCATGAGAGCCTTTCATTGCTACTGTAATATAAACACTAACCCCACTCCTCTCATTAAAATCTCATCCTCTTCCCCAGAGCTTCAACACTGCTCATAGTCAGGTCACTGCACATAGCCCACGTGTAAAGGGAAATGGCAGCAGGACAAGAGAGGGTGGATGAGGACATGCTGAGTACTTATGTTTGTTGAGCTGGTCACAGTGACACCTAGCTTTTTTCCCCTGAGTTGACAGCATAAGGCATACAAGAAATGCAAACCATAGCATTTGGTGTGCATTATCTTGCACTGAGTCTAACACGGAAGTATCTGAAGAGGGAGAAAGTGTAAAGTATAAAAGGACTTTTTTAATCCAGCAGAGAAAGACTTAACAAGAACCAGTGGCTTGGAAGTTATAACACAGACAAATTCAGATGAAAAATACATCCCACAGTTTTAATTTACAGTGATTAGCTGCTGGAACAAAGTGCCAACTAAAATAGTGAGTTCTTACTCTCTTAATGTCATCTGTACAACATGTGCCTCACTCAGGAGGGCAGAGTAGATGATTTCAGGATTCCTTCTCTGTGTAAATCTGTTCTTTCTGCTGTCAGGTCCCTCACAAGTTCTTTGTTCATCTTTCCTGATCTTGATCATCATACCTACCTTCATCACACCTACAAGTTCCTCTTCCCTTTGTTCATTCCTTTTTCAGGTCATTAGCAAATATATTAACCAATGCTGGCACTGGTACAGATTGCCTGTTTTGCCTGAATACTTCCTTCAGCAATATAAGAGTTCTCACCACATCCCTTGCCAGTCTGCTTCCAAATGGATTCCTGTATTTGGAGGAAAATTTTTTCTACCACCACATCAGTGTATGTGAGTCTCTGGGATATGTCAGCCAAGGCATTTTCTCTAAATCTCTGTCCACAATAATTTGAGAGTTCCCCATCTGTAAGGAAGTCTGAGCACTCCTATTTTGCAGATGTAAAAGTATGTCACAAGAGACCAATGTCCAGATGCATAAAGCCTTTAAATGCCTAATTCTCAGTGATCTCAGTGCTGAGTTACCCTTATGGATAAGGGCTCAAATGACTTTGCGGGAAAAGAGCTCTACTTACAAATCCTACTTCTTAGCCAAAGTGCTTTGGAAGCACAAAAATAGGCCCCCAACCCCAGAGAGCCTTCATGCTCACCCACGCACAATATTGTATAGTCAGGAGAGAGACACACTAAAGCCAACATGTGAAGTAGTCACCATTCCTCTTCTCTTCGAAACACCTGCATAGCCAAGGCCAGCTCAACCCTGCACCAAGAGAACAGCCTTCTCTGTCTCTACTTACGACAACCCCTAACCCCTGGGGCCTGCTGACTGCGACAGATAGGAAAGCTCTCTGCAGCAGAGTGTCTGCCGGAATGTTTTTTAATTATCTCTGGAAAGTATGGACTGTGTATCATCATTAACTGGACTAAACACTGACGGTCAGTGAGTCAGGTACCAGTAAACGGTGCAATTAACAGCCAGAGGAGAGAAGTGTATTCAATCTGAAAGCTTTCTTTCTCAATCCATCTCCACTCATCACCCAAAGTGCTGAGCAGCGGACTTTTACTTTCAATTACATTAATCAGGTTAATTCCAAGTTAAAGTCAACATTTTAATCAAGAGACAGCAAACTCGTGCAGGGAAGTAGAGGGCTGAGGGGAAGAAAGGGAAGGAAAAGAAGGGCAAGAGGAAGAAGGAGAAGGGAAGGAAAGAAGGAAGGATAGAAGATGTGAGGAGAGAAAGTGGGATATTACAGTGATGGGAACTATTGAAAGAATTAACTGTGACAAATAAGGAATATGCTTTTATGTTGGACCTCTAAGTTAAAGGGGCTTAGCATTTTCCTCCTTTATAACTTTGGGATACTGGGCTGTTGCAGGAGGAAATCTGGAATGTAAATCAGAGCAGCCTCGGGAGCGCTGTATTTTATGGCAAGGACTGTCCATAGGAATATCTTTTCTAAAGAGTCTGTAACAACATGAGTCACAGACCCATCCCGCTATGACTTCTGCCTGCACAGGTATAACTCTCCCACATGTCCTGTAATGCATAAAACCATTGCATGCCTAAAAACCCTACCAAGTGCTCTGGCACATTGAACAGAAATTCCACCTGTACCTGCAGCTGAATCAATTGCATTAACTCTACTGGAGGATCCAGTAGTGCATGATCAGATACTAATGACTGAAGAAAAATGGCATTAAGTGTTTTAGAGAAGCCTGCTCTGATGAGCTCATTGTTTGTCACTGCTAGAGATTTTTAAACTAATCCACTGGATTTCAAAAGGACCTGGAAGCCTAATTTCATTTAGCTTCTTTACAGATCAAGTGATCCAGATCTGCAAAGCAAACCACAGAAAGGATGCTGGAAGGTTCATCTGGGATGAAGGTCCTCACTTTTGCCAGGAGAAACATAACGTACATGGGGTAAGATGCAGAGACTTAGGAGTTGTGGTTTTGGCCCATCACACCCTTCCTCTCACAGTTACATTAGTTCACAGTTTGCAGAGGAAGGTCAAGGTACAGCTCCTGTTCTAGAGAGCCCTGCGGAGTCCTGACAGAGGAGCAGTCCCACTATCTCCTGAACAGTGAAGCTACTAGTCCTTAGAATCACAGAAGGCACTCACTCTGGACCTGAGGAAACTTTGTTAATCCTCAGCTCACAGCGCAATGCCAGTTTCTTCTCTTGGAGTCTTGACCAAGAAATCAGAGGGAGCTTCAGAAGCTGGAGGAAACCCCATTTTCCGTAGGAAGGAGGCATATGATACAGCAAGTGGACTATCAGGAACACTTATTCACTTCCTGGCTCTAGTTCTGACCTCCCATGACCTTGGGTGAACTGTTTCTCCCAGCCATGATTTACCCATGCAATTGGGACAGCAGTGCTGCATTATCCTCCCAAAGCACTTTGACAGAAGAGCTGTAATTTAGCTTTTTTTTTTTTTTTTTAAAGAGGAGATTGCAGGCATGTAACTGTAATTTTTAATTGAATCGTGCCCAGGACCATGTCGCATCTTTGAGCCATCCAGATAGTATCTTTAACATCTCAAAAAAATACAGAATAATTATACGTTAGGAATCTGAAACAAAACAGTGCAAAAGGATTGAGAAGCACACAAGAGAAACATAGATGCAAAGTGAGGAAAAGCCCACCACGGGAAGATGTCTGTATGCATTATGTACTAAAATTCAAGCTTAGGGGTCTTTCAAATAGCAGCAGGCATTGTGGTTCCATTCCCATGCTTGTGAGGTTTGATAACATAATGAGAGCCATGTGCCCCAACAGAGCAGAATGGTACCTGCCTTTGGAAGGGAGCGAGAGACAATGAAACATTGCCATCCGTTCCCAAAAGCCATCAGGAGCAGAGCTCCAGGACTTTCTCCCCAGCAGGAGCTCAGTTCCAGCACTTCTGAATTTAAATTTTAAAAAGTTCCTCACTGTTTTGCTTGAACGGGGAAACAAATGATGCAAAAATAGAAAGATTGGAGTAAATAAAATAAGAGCAAGCAGTTAATTAGCAGGTCTGATCAAGAATGCCCTGCCGTGCTCATTCTTCCTCCAGCATTCCCCACTCCCCCTCTGTGTTCAGCGCTCTGCTCCAACCCGCACTGCAGCAGTAGAGGCATGCCCCTGCGCTGCCTTCTCCCCTCACCTCTGCTCACCAGTTCAGATCTGCTTTGCAGCACAGCTGGAGCTGAAACATCCCTCTGTACCACCTTAATCAGCACTCCGGAATACCAGACTCCCTAGAAAGGTCTCATTCTTTTCCCTCCCTCCATCACAGCCAGGGAGCACAACAGGTTCCAGCAGTGGCAGGAAAACACCCCTTTCCCCTAAGAGTAGGAAGGAAGGTAGGAATCTGATGACTTAGCAGATTAGACTGGGATCCAGACAGAATATGAACTGATAAGTAAAGATTCTGCCATGCCAGTGGAAACAGCAAATTCCCTTTGTCTGCAGGCAACGTCCTGAATCTGAGAACCACTGCTGAAGTCAGCCAGGACCAGGAGAAGCAGAAATTTTGGCACAGGGGAGCTGGAGCTCTGGGCACACGGTTCTGCTCCTGGCTGCACTGCCGAGCTGTTTGTAACCGTGGCTCAGTCGCTCTGCCACACCTACTCTTGGTCTAACATCTCTGCACAGACTTTTCCTAGGCAGCACACCTCTCAGGGAGCAACTCCGGTGGCTAGGGTTTAAACTGTGATCAATAGCTGGTTGGCAAAACCACACCTGAAGATGCAGTAATAATGGCGAAAATGGAGTTATAGCTGTAGCTTGTTTCACTTGGATTCAGTAGGAAAAGTACACAGCTCAGTTTTGCAACCGCAGAAGTGCTTTACTGGTATGTTATACTGGTATTTCTACACCATTAAAATCTCCGCATGTACATATGACTTTACCACATGCCTGTCGATAGCCCAGTTCTTGACAGCCAATTCTAGGGGCTACTGAAATATTACTAAGGAGAGGGTACCTCCCTGAAAAAAATTAACCCATGTCCTGAGTGCTGAGGAACTCTCATCTCTACCTCCATATGGCAGAGCAATACCATCATACCCTGGTGTAGGAAGGGAAAAGAAAACACAGAACAGGAAAGAGTGATTTTCATAATGAGACTCAACAATCCTGACCTCTTTCTATTCGGCAGTCCTATCCTTCAGCACCCTCAAAACAGGGTTAGGCCACTATTCAATAACCTAATTCACTGCCAACTGTGTTGATTTTCACATCCCACACCATGGCCTTCCTGGGGCTCAAACCTTCTTCATCTTTAGCCCTGCACATACACCTCGTGGCTTACACACCTGTCTATCTTACGGCATGCTTTGAAATTGGATCCACATTGCCGTGATGCCTGCTGATTCCTCTCATCCTGAGGCTCTGGGAAGTGATGTGGAGTAGAAAGCAGAGTTAGTGGTCCTGAACCCATTGGCAGAGCTCCCGTTTCAATGTAGTCCAAGGAAAAAACATAAATCATAGCTCCTGGGGATGGAAATGACTGGGAGCTCACGTTCTTCTCTGAACACACTGTGCCTTGCTGGGGGCTTCAAAGTCCCCAAAACCCTGCACTCCTCAGCGGTGCAGAAAGTTCAGGGCAGAAGAAAGGAAAGCCTCCTCTTCCATGCCCCTTTTGCCGCCAAGAGGCTCTTGTCAAAGGATGGGCTATTGATTCCTCTCCCTCCAGCCTCTCCAGCAGCACGAAGCCTGGGCCGGGTGGAGTTGGACTCAATCATAATTGCATTTGCATAATACATTTTACCTTTCTCTCCTCCGCTGTAGTTTTCTGAACTTGCCAAGTTGCAAGCTGACCCTTGCAAGCCCAGGCATGATTAACTGAGAAATTCACAGCAGCGCCACTTTAATCAAAGGGGACAGAGGTTACAACAGCTCAATATTAGTGATAACCAGCCTTTGATCCACAGAGCTAGGCCAAGCCTGGCAAGCAAGCTGTGAGGAAATGCACCGTCAGGGCTTTTGTGGGGAAATAATACCTTATTAACCCCTTCATCTAACCTGCTGTGGGTGAGCAGAGAGAATCACCAGAAAAAAAAGTCCCTTCCAGAGTCTTAATTACAGCCCACAAAGCTGCTCCTTTTTAAGTCTGTACCTAAAGGTGTTAGATTCTAGCAAAGAGCCAGCTCCATCTCACAAAACCTATAGACTGACTTGTAAGGGTGAGGACAGCTTCTAAATGCTCCTGCTTCTATTCCGGACTGACCATTGGTACCGAGCCCAGAGACAGGCTACCACAGACGCAGCACAGGTTATCGGCTTCAGCACTTCCCCGCGCCTCCGGAGACACAGGCTGTGTTCCTGAGTCTGCTTCCCAACGCCCTGCAGCCCCGGCTGAATCACTTGAACCCCTGTGCCTCTCCTTCCCTTTCCTGGCTTCTGCCTGTCTTCCCTCTTTTGCCTGTGGAAAAGCCATTTCTTCACACGCAGTTCCAGTAGTATCTAAAATAATGCTGCTAATCAGATCGACCCTTAATGTGGCCTTCCAGAAATAATTCAAGATCATTCTCATGGCCAGGTTGCGCCAAAGATAATAGGAAGTCTAAACAATGGGAAAAGTGCCATTTGATAAGAGATTTGTTAAAATTCAATATGTAGACCTGAAACAGAAAACAGACTCAGAATTGCAAGCAAGAACAGGGCCCCAGTTGTGGCATCTATGAAGAAATTGAAAATTCCCAATTTTTTGAAAATCTCCAATTTTGAAATTTGTTTAACCTAGGACTGGAAATAATCCACACAAAAAGAAATCTGTCATAGAACAAATTTTCTGACAAAATCAAATTTGGGTCAATCAAAATGTTTTATTCCAATAAAAAAAATAATTTAATATTCTTGTTTTAAGAACCATCTAAATATTACAGAATCAAACACAGTTTTGAAAAAAAGTTATTTTGAAGTAAAAAAACAGTTTTGCTTTCAAAGGAGTGAAATGGAAGGTGCAATCGTACCGAGAGGCTTCCGTCAGAAACTTTTGTGAATCAAAATCTCAGTGAAACTGGTGTTTCAGCAGTAAGTCCCTGGTTTCAGTTAAACAGTCTTCTCTGGTGGAAAACACTCCTAAAACCAAACAATTCCCCTGATTATCCTTTTTTGAGGGGACACAACTAAAATAAAATGCCATCTTCCTGAATGCTTTTTATTCACCCACTCTTACCATCTGTGCTTAATTGGAGACTTGGCTGGAGACCAGGAGGAAGTCTCACCTTTGCTGCACAGACCAAAAGGACGCAACATTTCCCAACCAAGACCTTTGTCCGATATCGCTTAAGTGAGGGAACAGCCCTCCTCAAACTGGGGGCCAGCATGGGTGAAGAAATTAGCTCACGTACTCCCAAAGCAACTTGATGTGGAAACCAAGTGCCCTCCCACTGAAAATCAGGCTTGCCAATGCAGTCATGTTATAATTTTGGATCATGATTTTCAAAAATTACTTGGGTCCATTTTTTAAGGATTGTCTCCAGACACCTTTAGGAGTCTTCATTTTTGAAAAGCGAGGGGCTGAGAACCAGACAACTTTCCCAGGCTGCTATTGTGGCTACAGACAGCTCCAGCCGACTCTTTTGTATAACAGCCTGAAACTCAGCAGGCCCTCTGCAAAGCTACACCTTAGCTGGAGGAAGTCAGCATTCATCGTGTGGATCCAGGTTCTAGGTTGTATGGGTCAGCTCCCTCCCCATGGGTTCTCAGGTCCCTCCCCTGCCACTTTCTTCTCATCACTTCCTCATGGACCATCCTCTGCTATTCCCATCACTTCTAATTTCCTTCTTCCACTTCAACACATTGTTTTTGTGCCTCATCATTATCTCTGCATTAAACATCTCTAAGAACATGGAAGGGAGCAAGAGCAAATCTCATTCTGACAGAAGGAAAAGCATTTCATCAAAGGCATGCTATATACCAAAAGCCTGCACTGCAGTTGCTAACCTCTCCAAAGTACAGACCCTGGCAAAAGGAACAGACCATCAGTTATAAGTAGGGTGAACCAAGCCTCTCCCCTAGCAAGTGCAGGATACAGCCCACTGGTAGAGGATAACAACAGACACCACACCAAGCCCACTCAGCACATTGACCTCTGCTTGCTTATATGCTAGCGCAAGGCGTTGGCCGCTTCCCTCCCCCTTTCTTCTCTACCCCCCCTGCACATCCATTCATTAATTGATCCCTGATCATCTCACGAATATATTTCCCTCTTTCCCCAGGGCAGGTCCACCCCCTTTTCACTGTTGTCTGCCATTAAGATGGGTCTCACATCACCATGCACAGCGGCACACACACAGCTCCAAACACCTCAGGGCAGGCACATCATTTCCAATTGTGAGCAAATGCTGTTGGTTTTCATTAATCTGCAGACACTATATTTGCCAATTTCTCCAACTTTTCTTTCTCACTCTCTCTTTCTGCTCCGAGGCAGGTGAGTGCATCAATTTTCTTCTCATCTGTGGCAGTTAAATTAAATGGAATCGGCCTGATTGCTGAAAATCAAAGAGAAGGCTGATAAAGCAATTAAATCCCTCTAATTCCTCCTCTTGAAAAGGTGCAGCTTGGCTCAGAAGCTAATTAACTTCATAATGAAAATCCTTCTTCACCCTTTTTAGGCTTTCTTTCCTTCTTGTTTTTGGTAGAGATGGTAGGTTGCCTATAGAAGAAAGGGGATGCTATAGCGATAAACATGGCTTCCTTGGACATGGCAGACATGGGGTGCATGGGGTGCATGCATCATGTCAGAGTCTCTCCAAGGGCTTAACATGAGCCAATTCTGCTGTGTAGGGCAGAACATGCCGTGGTGTTTGCTCTGCAGTTGTACAAAAGCTCTCAGGATAACCTTCTTGTCCTTAGCTTTCAGGTTCACCCTGCGGCCAGCCCATGAAGACTCTCAAAGCCAAATCCATTTGTAACAGCTTCAGCTACAGCAATTTCAATTTTTAGCTCTGGGATTAATTTGTTAAATTTCTGATATGACAAACAAAACAGCAGCTTCACATTAGACACTTAATTCATCTTAATTGTTACAGTCATAGAAAATAGGAAGGCGTGGATCTTTAGAGCCATGTACTCTGTCTCCTTAATCCACTTCTACTTAGCACTCAGCATTTGGATGTTTGCTCCTTGCCACTCCCCTTCTGTTGGGAGCTGGAAGGCTCTCTCAGATCTAAGCATGTATCTTTCAATGCTTTTACTCTTTCAAGTGTCAGCCAACACTAGGCTATTTTCTGCTTTTGTCTGAGCATGCTCCTCTTGCTCCAAGTCCTGTTGGTACCAAAGAACCCTACATTATCCTACATCCGTCACAATCCAGCATGCAAGTGGGATCAGCCTCCCCCTCTTCCACGGAAATACACCCTAGGCATGAATCTCCTATGAGTGATGTATTTCAAGTTGGGTCTCCCAGGACCTACACAAGGGGAGACAGTTGCATCAGTACTCTGTGGCGTGCTGATTCTCTAGGCACAGCCTGGTCCTTCACCGAGCCTTATTCCCTTTAATTCGTCAACATGGGAGTCAGTAACTACAATGAAAGTTAAGTGGACAAATCTATCTTCTTCAGTATTGTGCCACTTTATATATAAAATATTACAAATGTGTAAGGGGAGGACAACTGGTGCATTGGCTTCCTCAGTTCAGGATACATCTTGGTACACACTGGCATCTAACTTCCCACCAGGCAAATCTCTATCAATGTTTCTACTTTCCAGACTTATTCCTGCTATTAAAAATCTGTGCTTCAGGTTAAATTCACCTCCCCTTTGTCATAAAATCAGTTTCAGTTTTCCAGGTTAAATAACTCTTTACTAATTCTTGCTAATTTTTACCAAACACATAATTAATGTATTCTGTATATTGCCACTCACCAAAATTTGGACAAACATAAAGGGAAGTATATTCTATTAATATTAATGGCAATACCATATCACCCCCGGGAAAAGATAATTTCCCTGTTACTTTTCTCTCTCTGTAGAGAGGAAGAGATACCAAATTTGTTCAGAACTGAAGATGGAATTTTGCTTCCTAAAAATAATTAACTAACTTTTCACCTGTCCCTGATGAAACTTGCCATGGGGTTTTTAATTACCACAAATGATCTGATCAATGCTGCTGTACTGTACACAGAGAACAGTACTCTTAAAATAGTGTGGAATGCCCAGCAAAGCCTTGAGACCATCTTCTGTGTATACTGAAAAGAGTCTTCTTTCTGCATTGAAATTGGGAGCAACTGATTTATAGGACAGAAATGCTTTAGAGCATAGAGCTTAGACTCTTACCTAGTCTGGTATTTGCCAGGACCTGTTAACATTGTGTAAAGAAATATTCTGTGCAGCCCCTGTTGACTCCCCAGCCCTCTCCCTGGCAGCCCTAAAGGTAGCGTTTCTGAACGGACTCCACGCCAAATCCCAGTGGAACTTCTGTCCCATTCTGCTTGGTTTGCGAGCTCTAACCAGATCACATCCCAAGGTGGCGTGGCCTCAAGCTGTTGGCATCCCTGTGTTATCCTCTCTTTGACAAATGGTTTATTTTTGCTGCAGCAGTAAATCTGGCGGCCGTTGTTTACTTCTCTGTCTATGCACTCGTCAGCAGGAATGTACTCAGCTCTGCAAACCCCAAGCCCTTAGCTAACAAATGGCTGTGCGCTCCATTAGTGCTCGCTCTCCACCGTGGAGATCCCTGCTCGCGGGCATTAGAAGGCATGCAGAGGGAGCCTCTGACCCTATGCCAAACAAATGGGGACAGAGGCTTGGGTTCACAGAGCCCAACTCACCAGGCAGAGCCACAGCCACTGCCTATCGTCCAGTCAAGAGAGCAGACCTTTTCAGTTCTACTGACAGGCAGTATTTTGCTTTTAACATCCTCAGAGATGCTCTGTTACCTGAGGGAAATCCATCACATGCTTAAGGATGAATTGTATGTTTGGTTATCAGCAATGTTAATATTGCTAAAGAATCAATACTTTGTGATTGCCAGTACCACTTTAATCCAGGGATGTCAAAACACGTTAGCAATACCAGCCTTTGGCATCTCTGAAAGGTAACTCACTAACAGCTGCCCTTCCCAGAAATGAGGGAGTAGAGGCATAAACATACAACAATTTGTCAAGGTCACACAGGAAACCCATGGCAAAGTGAGGATTCAGGCATCCTGATTCGAAGTACTTGCGTTAATGAGAAGACGAAATAGTTACACATTTGGTCCAGCACAAGTTAAACAGGGTATGGAAGACACAGAATAACCTTAAACAGGCATTCTGTAGCGAGGCTGCTGAAAGGGGAGAATGACAGATTCATCTACAGGCACACGTGTGCATCTCTATCTGATGCACAGTTACTCTTCCTCTACATAGGTGATCCTGCACCCATTCTCCCTGGAAAAGCTACCACTGACTTGGACAGTGGAGGATCAGATCCTCTGTTTATCATTTGGAATAAATGTATGGTGTGCTTTGGAAAGAGCTGTGTGTCACCAGGTGTATACTGAATGCTTATTTTCCCTCTCCTTGTAATTTTTTTCCTTCCTTATTAACAATGTATCCTTTAAGTTCACCTAAAACTCCTTCTTGGACCGCTTTGCTCCAAGCAGAATAAAAGAAACAGACACAGTCAATCACCTGCCTGTGAGCTGCAGGAACATGTCACACCAAGGGGAAATGCGCAATGTAATGAGACCTTTGCACACCCTTCGATACTGGTGAGCAAGAATTGTATGAAAGCACGCTCACTGGAATACACATTCACACCTGAGAGGCATATATACACATAATCATTGGCTGCATAAAGACAGGCACAGACAGAAGCATACTTAAAATCCAACACATCAAACACACAGAAACAAGAAACAAACACACAGAGCTAAAGACAGATGGATACACACGCAAATGGGAACACACAAGCTCAACCCTCATGCACACATACAGACAGTCATGGAATGGGGGAGACACATAAATGAAAGTACCTGCATTCACACACATGTATACATCCAGACCCGTATCCAGATACCGCCCTGCACACAGCCTGACTGAAGTCACAACAGCTCAGCAAGAAAGTCACAGCCACCTCCGATATCTAGGAATAAAGGTCTTTTTTTCACCCTTTCTTTCTGTAGGGAGCAGTACATGGGATGCAGGACCCAGGACTATGATGGAGGAAGAAGAGTGACATGATTCAGCTTGGGCAGCTGGGGGCACTGGGGGCATCATGGTCTAGGCTGGGCATTAGGGAACGCGCCTGGGATGACTGCGCAGGAGAAGGTTTGTATTTCAATAAACCAGGAGCTGTAACACTCTCTGAACTGAACAGCTTAAAGCCTTGTTAAAAGCAATGGTGCAGCATTCTAACCGGAGGGGCCATGTTGTCATACAAATGAGATGAGTTTATTTTCTGAGCCATACCATTTGTTCTGACAGGCAGGGCGGCTGTAAAAGCTGGCGAGGGCACAGCAGGGGGCCCGGCTCTGCGCACAGCGAGAGACCGAGGAGAGGAGAGGCAGAGCTGCACCAGAGTTTGGACCCAGCCCAAGTCCCTGCCTCTACCTTCTGTAAGCAACAGCCTCGCAAAGAAAGAGACTGAGATATGAACCAGCCGGCTGTAATATTGTGGAACAAATGCATTCTAATGAGAGGTGCCTGGCAGCCCCACGGGCACTCCACGTGCGCCCATCTCTTCCTGCCCTCGCCACCTCCCACCTGGCTGCTTGATGCTGGCCAGATCTGTTTTCTAACAGCCAAAGATGCTGCACGAGGGATTCGGACACACACAGCGGGGAGCGCACCCAAGTCAAGCGCTCTCCTGCGTTGCTCCATGCCAAGTTGCTGTGAAACGTTTACTGAGGTGCCACCTGTGTCTCCCTGCTGGAATGAGCCAGGGAAGTCTCCTGGATGCCCCCCATGTCATCTGGGCTGCTGGTGACCCCATGGTATGTTTCCCACATCCAGTGCGTGTCTCTCCCTGAGGCTCTTGGAAAGCTCCTTCCGCTGCAGGACAAGAAAAAGCTTTGCAAAGAGAAGAACAATAACTTTATCCCTCCTTCTCTAGTAGGGAGAATAAACTGCATAAAACAAGGTGACTAGTTTGAAATCTGACAATGAGCCAGAAAGTCAGGTCGCTCTTAGTAAAATTACTAGAGAACATGTCCTTATTCTGGGAATACATCAACAGCAGCAATGGGGCTGGTGCAGGGTACACTACAGACACCGCCAGTGGAGACCTGGAAAATGCAGGCAACAGCATTCCAGAGCAGTGGCTGTAGCTCAGAAATCAACAGCAGGCATATGGTGTCACAGTTTCACTTGCAGGGTGCCATTTGTACTTGAGTGACTACTGACATTAATCCTGTGATGGATACCAGGGACTTTGCATCACCTCCCCTCTGACCAGCCTAGTTTCTAGAGCAAAGCTTTTCTCTGCAACGGCAAAAGGATGTCATTTTCTTTTGGCTCTTGGGACACCACGAAAACCAAACTGCTGCCACACTCTCCCTGTCACCAAGAACAGATACATGGAAAGGCAGGGAAGCCAGCTGTTGTGGAGGTTTTTTTGGTCACTAAAGCAACAGTTTGCAGTTTGAGAACAGACACTATAGTCCTTCCCAGACCTGGAAAGCAACAGTGACCCTCGGTTTCACTGGCTTATCCATATCTTTGTCCTCTATGGCTGTTAGTAAAAGTGTTAGTTTTCATCTTCCAGCTCTATTTCTTGCATTTCACCAGTCAGGCTGTAGAAACCAGGAACTTTTGTTCACTGGCATTAGCTTGCAGTGACAAGAAGCAAAAGATTCCTTACCCCATCACTGATTCCAGGAGGCATTTAGCTAACCACAGTAAGAAGCAGACAACAGGAGACATTGGATAGTATTTCCCCTTTAACATATAGTATTTTCTCTGAACCTTCTTAAATGGGTGGAGAACCTCAGAAGGACAGGGTTTTTACGTTCTGGCTGCAAAAAATGATCCAAGTCTTTTCTAGGTGCTACATAACAAGAGCAAAGAGACTGCACTAAGAACAACCTCAGCACTATGAGGATAGCCTGCCTGTTGAAGTGGCGTGGTAGGGATAACAGCCTGGAGAATAACCATGAGACGGAAGCACCTCATCCAACCAACTCCAGATGTCTGTGGTCAGACTGGGAATATCCATGAAGCCAAAGGTATGTAGGCATGCAGATCCCTTTTGGATTCCTGGGGGATTCTCATATGTAACTTTCAGAGTCCACTTTTAATATCCCATTAAATGGCTGCAAATAGACTTTCTTGCTTTAACCCTTTTCACTAACCCCTTACCTATTAATACTAGGTATTAGAACGTGAATTAGACTAAGCAAAATCAATGTAAAATTGGCTTCTTGCTCCTATTTATATCAATTTCCTGCACATTTCAATAGCACATAGCAGACTTCCCAATCCTGTTACTAATGAGGAGTTAATACAGCCCTGGAGCTATGTTCTTTGTGCAGTGATAGCAGCATAATCCTGATCAGTGGCTTGGATCAGGCCTACTTGACGGGGGAATAAGTGAACTGACCATTCTGGTTGCACTCAGTTGAGTTCAAAGGAGGAGAAATTTTTGGATCACCTCCCCATTGTCAGTCCCCGGCTGCTCCATCTCCTCTTCACACTGTGTGCCAACCCAACTTATTCCAAGGCTTGTTGGGGTGGGGGATAGAAAGGGAGAATAAGGCAGCCAGCCAGAGGGCGGTCTCAGTCCTAAGGTGTCAGAGTGTGACAGCCCTGTTTGGCCAATACCCTGGAAAATGAATTCAAGACCTTCAGGGCTAAAAGCACCCAGTTCAGCTCTGACACTCTATACATCAGGTACAGTGGGGAACACATAACACGCCCTCATCTCCTGGATGCACACGCAGACAGTGCCTGCAATTCCTGCCCAGCAGAAGCCAAAGGCCCTTTGTGCTTCAGGCCCCAAATCTCTGGCTGAGCTGGGGCAGAACTAGAGCTCACAGCTAATATTTTATATGTCTTTGCGACTGAGATACAGCTCTTAACAGCCCTGTCGGCACTGAACACCTGCAACATCAGGAGGAGAGCAGCTTATTTCCAGGAGCGCCCTCCACCAATCCCCATGTACTCTTGGGGTCTATTTTCAAAGAGAGATAAATGGTGCTTTTAATTAGCACCTTCCATTTTCATTTGAGCCTCAGGGTTTTTGGAGCTGGCCCCAAGAGGGAGACAAGGAATCCCAGGAAAATCAATCTTAATTCAAACCAGTAATAAAAAGCAGAACACTTGCTTCAGAGGGCTTGCAAAGAATCTCTTCAGTGTAAACTCCCCTTGCATAACCTTCGGCCTCTTAATGCAGTGAGGAAGAGACTCTTAGAAGTGCTTTCATTCTTGTTTCATTCTACTTTTTTTACATTTCCCATCTGAACATGTAAAAACAGAGAACAGAAGACTGGAATGGTTACATGTGGGCAGTGAAAACTTCAGGAGGAAACCTGAAAATGTGAAAGAATAGTCTAGAGGCCTCTAATAAAACAGCAGCTGAGCTATCTGTGATGCTATTTCTCACGGAAATGATGGAAATACTTTATTCTTCCTTGACTGTCCATCATTCAGGAAAAGTCATCAGGTAGCCAGGGATAGTGTAACTTAAGCAACATAAACTTGGCTTTGTAAGACAATAACATTAAAAAGATTTTGTGAAGCTTATCAGAATAATCTAAACACCTTTCCACTTGCGTAGGGCCAAATGCCAGAAGAGCTCCGCACACTGGCAGGTAAACTGCTCCACAGACATCCCCCTCTGCTCCTCTCCTGCCTCTTCCACCAATGCAGAATCTTGGCACATGATGCCCTTCACTGTATAACCCTGCAATCACCTCACTACGCAACACTGCCATTTCCACTTCACGTATGAAGAACTGAGGCTCAGAGGGACTCATCTCACCAGGTTTCTGCTACATAAAAACTAGCCATAGTCTCACCTATATAGGCCCCTCTATGGACAACGGAGAGAGCATAAACACATCCAGATGGTAACTTACTGTACCTGTTGTAGGTAAGTATCCTAGAATGAGGTGACTCCCAGACATCTAAAGCAAGGTGAGACAAATGCTGTTGTAAGTTGTTTTCTCAGAATCACGTAGGAATTCTGTGCTCAGCTAGAGAATTGCTTCTCTTTACCTGAAGGCAGCATCCTGGCCACAGCTAACCCGCCGTTGATGCCCAGCACACAGTGGGAGGTGCCAGGAGTCACACAGTTTTAGTCCCTGCATTCTGACTCTGTCTTTCTGGATGTCACTAGCCAGACAGACCTGACTGATACTCTCAGCAGTGCCCTCCTCAGCCAGACTACTAGAGCCTGTCAAGAGGTATTACTGAACATGCCCACCACATCCCTCTGTCTTCTTTACCACAGTGCCTTTCAGGTGCAGTGAGTAGTCACAGCCGAGCTCTCTGTATGTCCAATCTTCTTCATTCTTGATGCCAAGGGAGGTGAATAAGTAAATCATGCCATTTCAGAGTGAGTAAAGCTCCTGCTTATCCATCTCAAATGAATTTTAATCTACAAATAGTACAAGATGAAAGCCATCAGAAGAGACTGACAGGACTCCCAGAAGCCTGCTAGTCAAGAGCTGCTTGTTAAACTGAATGCTTCCATTAGGTCAACAGTGCAGCAAATACCATCAAAAAATAAGCTACAAACCTCAGAAAGAATGTTTATTCTCAGATGCAGAACTGGCATCAACATACCAGAAAACCAAACCCGAGGACCAGAGATATTGCTAATGACAATGAACACTGGAGTTTCCAGACTGACAGGAGATTCACAGCTCTGCAGCTGGGAAGCAGCAGCTCAGACAACAGGCAGGGCTGCAGATCCAATTCCTTGCAGACAAGAAGAGAGGATAGGGTTGGCATCATTAGCCATGCTGAAAATGTAAAAGGTCTCTCAGAGACAGAGGAGTTCAGATATGAGAACAGACCTTCTGAACTTGTTGATCAAGAGTCTGAAAAAATAGGATGCCACTAAGTCCTCGTTCTGGAACCCTTCCCAAGCACTAGCCAGGAGCTGCCACAAGCTCCAAGACTGCTGGCTCCAGAACCCACTTAGGATGCCAGAATCCTGGCTGTGCAGCCTGCCACATGCTTGCAGAAACCTGCTTCCCTAATTTAATGCAAGCTTGTCGAGTTTTGTTTCTGGAACTCATCCTGAGCAGCAGCCAGGAACTGCAACAGGGCCAGGCTCTGTAATAGTATTGTCTCACTCCATGTTCTAGCATGGCCACACACCAGCAGCATCCTGGTTCTCGAGCCCGCTGTGGATGCAGTCAGAGTGCAGTCTGTTGGGAAACGTACAAACACAGATCAAATTCTGTTTGTGAAGTTCTGTATCACTGAATCCCTCCAGATCTACCAAGGATATCCATGTTCAGCAAAAACATTATTTTGGAACACATCTCCAGGCATTTCCAAGAATTTTTAGGAGGCTGCAATACACAGCAGTACAGTATTTTCTTTCCACCAATCTTATTATTGTTAAAATTAAAGTGCAAAACCTAGAGATCCAGTGACCCTTTCTTCAGTGGAGAGTTCCAGCTGAGGTCCAGAGGGCAGATCCACACATACATTTCTGCATCCGCCTCTTTAGATCTTCTTAAAGAAGAGAAAAGAACAGCAGACAGCACTGGTCTGGGATGTACCTGGCTGGCCAGCCCTTGGGGCCTCTTCAATCAGCTTTAGAGTCCAAATGAGGTGTAAGTCTATTAAAAAAGAGCCTATGCACAGATCAGAAACCCTCAGAGAGTTGTGGCCTGTCACTCTGGGGCAGTCGGTTTCTCTCTGATACATGCACTGAGAAAAAGAAGCATCATGATAACAGGAGGACAAAAAGAAAAAAGTACAACAGAAACAAAAATTTACTGCTTGGCATCTTCGCAGAGATCTTACTCCATCTGTATGTCAGGACTCCAAATACTCTCTCCCTTCTCCTGCACACTCTGCCAGTCCAATACCAGTCATAACAGGTCCTACATCCCATCTCATGGGGTCCTCCCCCATCAAGTAATACACCCCAGCCTGGGGAGCACAATGAAAGGGGATGGCTTCCAAGCTTTTGTCACCAGCTCTTCATGAAACCACAGCTGGGGCACTGATAATGGTACCCACCACTGCTGCTTGTGCCTACTCCACCAGTTCTTTACCCTCGCACACTACTGCACGCACGGTGCACAGCAAAGCCACTTAAAAGAAAAAAAGACCACCTGACACAGCTCAATGTCCCAAACTGGAGAGAGGGCTTCCTCCCTCTGGGCATTTTTCCCTTACCCCCTCTATACCATTTATAGTTTCCTGCTGTTGCTCACAAAGGCTGAGCCCTCAAACTCTGCAGCCTGTGGGAGCAGACTAAGAGCAGCTGTAGCCAACAAAGCTGGAGTGTTTCAGAGGCTGGAGTGCTGGGGCTTTGGTAGTGCTTGCTGACAGGGAGGTAAGTATACATGTTAGCCGCAATGAGATATTTGAGGGAGACAAAGACTATTTCAGATGCAGCCACACTGTGGTACATAACCTGTGCCTGGCTACAGATAGCTCCACAGCTGCAAAATACATGCAATGCCAGCTTAGCAGGCAAACGGACGATTTCCATGGCAAATGTGAATGCCCCGGGAAGTAAAGCACCACTACTGCAGCTCCTGTGTGGTCACCCCTTCCTCATCAGTGGCACAAGGAGCCTCACCAGGCCAGGAAACACAGGAACAGGGCGCTGCGGAGCACCAGCCGTCCCTGCCTGGCAAAGTACCACCTGGGGGCATAAATCAAGCTAGCCAAAGGATGATTTCCTGACTGCTTTCTAGGTCTCAAAAATTGTGTTTCTTCTGCACAGGAATGAAAACAAAACCTTTTGAATGTGAGTCTTGGGACTTCCCACACACACACATTGGAAATACCCAGTCGTCATTGAAAAAAAAAGGCATGTTTTCATTTAGGCAAATTTTCCTTAGTCAGAGGGGACACAGGGGTCTTAATCTAAATCATAACCACTGAAAGTGGCATATTGCTGCAGACCGTTTCCACTTCAGCTTATTCCTAGGACATGACACTGAAGCAGAATTGCCCAGACTAGCTCCAGGCAGAGGAGGCCCGGCCGAAGCCAGAGAAACCCTGAGGCTGCTCCAGGCGATTGATCCAGGCGCGGGGTGGCCGGCTGCAACCAGAAGGGTTTACAGCTACCTTTGCGCTCCCATCCGGAGCTTCAGCTAGGGCAGCCTGGGTGCAGCCCGGGATCAGCACCTCTCCTCTGCCCGCATATCTCCCTCTTTCCCCTCCCTTTCTCTTTCTCTCTCAGTAAATCCCAGAGGGCACATTTCCGTGCCAGAATAAGCCTCTTTGTGAGGAGGGAAGGGAATGCACACAGCCGGTAATGAGAACAAAACTGGAAAGCGAAAGCCAGGGCTGGGGGAGCCTTCCTTCCTCCCTCCTTCCTCCTCCTCCTTGCGGGGCGGCGGGCCCGGGGCGGGCGGGCGGTCTGGTTGCTGCCCCGTCTCCCGGCCCGCCCGCTCCCACCTCCCGGCCTTTTTAAGGCAGCAGAAAAAGCAGCAGAACAGCCTTTATCATGCAAATAACAAGAGTAAATGGGCAAATTCCCCGGTGGGCACTTGAGTGAAATGCAGAGCTTCTGGCAGCGGGGAGGGGGGCCGGGGAGGGGGTGCTTTATTTGCAGGTCTCTGTTCTAATTTAGCTGCAATGGCAGCTAAAGGAGACACCAGGGACCTGCTCTCATCCTCGGCACTTCCCGCCGCCTGCCAGGGCCGCGGGCAGGGAGCGGGGAAGGGGAAGGATGGGCAGCGCCTCGGGGAGGCTCCGGGCGGGGCTGAAGCCCTCCGAAGCCGGGCTGATGCCCTCCTTGCTGGGCATCTCCTCCCCAACCCCAGGTAATCCTGGAAGAAGGGCAGGGAGGAGTGTAAGCGAGGGCTCCGGGGGAGAAGCCTGTGATCTGCTCTGTCTCAAGCCCCCAGGGACAGCAGGCTTCACGCCGGCCCCGGGAGACCCCCTTCTCCCCTCCTGCCCCTTAGGCTGCCCCGGGAACATCCCAGCCAGCTCTCCCAGGCCTTTGGGCAGCCAGCCCCGCAGGGACAGAGAGGAGCCACCTCCTCATGGCCATAGAAAACACAAACTCAAGAGTCAGCGCTTACAGCCTGCACGACTCCTTTGCATCGCAGGTCGGGGTTAGGTGTCCAACCCAGCCAAGAGGCCAGCCCCAACACAGGATGACAGAGGAAAACGGCCTGGCATCCAGGTACTGTACAGCTGATAACCAGCTGCCGGTGCTGGTAGCACCACAACGAGCTTCTAGCTTCCCTGGAGTGAGAACTGCATATCAAACAAATCACTTTTTCTCTGGGCTGGGACCAGAGAAGACTGATGGCCACAGACCACTTTGTGCTGTGCTCCCTTCTGTAAAATGGGAATAGTTCCCCTTACGCAGACATACAGAGCCTCATGAGCTGGTTGGGTAGTGAAAACTGTGCCGGTTATACTGAAAAAACCTTTGGGAGGACATCAGAGTCCTCAGAGAATGGTGAAGGGGAGACAGCTACACTGCAGAAAAAGAGAATCAAAGACAAGGGACAGCAGATGAATGCAAAAACCATGCAAATGAAAAGGAGCAGATGTAGCCAAAGCCAGAGGAGAGAGAGGGCGTTAGGGAAAACCTACCACAACTTTCCAAACTTTCCTGCAGCTTGGAAACAGGCCCCACGATGACTGGGGTTGAACCCTAAATCACCCTCAGCTGTTTTCAAAGGATGTTTGGGAGATACCCAGCCCATCAACTGCAAAGCCCAGAGCTTGAGAAGCATCCCCACTTTTCCAAAGGCTGGAATTGATGATCCCTTTTCCCATCTCGGTTTTTATCACAATCTGCTCTGCTCAAACCAAGGATCTTAAAACATTTTGCACCAGTTCACAGTGTGAGCCTTGCAGCTGCATGGGGATGGTGGGAAAATGCCTTTGTCTTTCAGACAAAGTGAGAAACTGAGACAGGCAGAAGCAAAGTGACTGAGCCAGGACAATGTGACACATGGGTGGCAGAGCCAAAGTTAAAAGGCGGATTTCCCTGCATGAAGCCACCCCTTATGATCCAAGCTACAAAACTCTTCTTTCTTACTCTCTGGGACCTAACCTTCTCCCTGCCCTCACTACACCCAAAAAGCCAAAACAGGGGAGCCACCTGTCCTGCACACAGCACCTCCCAGTTCCAGCGGCTTGCCAGAGCTGTCACACTCGGGAGCAGGTGAGGATGTCCAGCTGGCTCCCTCTGAGCTGCCTCAGCCGAGACCGAGGGTCCCGCTCGGTGGCCTCAGGGAGCGTGGGGGACAAGGCGGCAGCCACGACTCATTTGGCATTCTGAGAGGCTGGTGCGCAGCATCCCCATGCCGGCAGGGGGTAAATGAGAGCTCAGACATGAGTTATTGGAGCACTTACGTTCCCAGATTCTCCCAAACGTCGGAAAAAGGACAAACTGTTTAGTTGTAAAGAGCCTGGGGGGTGTGAACGGGGGAGGAGAAGGAGGAGGGAGCTGTGTCAAACTAGTTTCCTGAAGCAGAGACTTTGAAATTGAACTCCCAAGAGCTATGGATAGGGAGGGAGGGTGGGGGGGACCAACCCCCAAGGTTTACCCTGGAAGCCCATAAGCCTACAGTGTGGGCTCTGGCAGCAATCTTGGGACCTACCTAGCACCCCTCACCACCCGTCAGTGGGATCATAAGGCTGGGAAGGGGCACCAGTCCACAGTCAACTGTTACTGCTTGGTTGCCCGCTGGGCTGCATTATGTGGGAGGCAGCTTCAATTGTTCAGGAGAAGAAAGGAGGAAAGCGGGAAAGAAGGGGCAGCAGTAATTTTTGTCAGAAAGCAACTGTTTGTAGGTACCACAAATATTGGAGACACCCCAAACTTTTGATAGACCTTAGCCACATCTAGACTTAACTACAATAAGACTCAATCAAGCAGTCTTTAACTAAATGGTACTGGTCACACACTAACTAGTTGCACAGCGAGGAGGTCCCAGCCACAGCTGCATGCAGTAATATTCAGGAGAAACACTGAAATGGACGGCTCAGGATGCCCAGAGACATGCATAGGACATCCTAGAGGAAACTTGGACCTAGTTCAGTTTCTATAGCTGATTATTCCAGTAATTGGAGATATACAATAGTGGGTTAGAGGGATCCAACTTTGCCATAAAAGAGCTATAAACTCCCCAGCAGCTAGCACTCTTCCTGGCAATCCTCACCATCCTGAGTATGGTGCAAATCAGATTCACATCAACTCTTGGACTGATCACACAGCGAGATAAGAAGAACCAGCCTGGCATTCCCCTGCTGAACAGTGCAGAGGAAAGAATACAAAAAAGCAGAGCCTGAAGGCGGAAGAGGTGCTGGAGGAAGCTTGCCTAAATTATGACGTTCTGACTTTTGCTTAGTATCATTATGCTGAGACAGTGTGTCTTGTCATGATGACATTTCACTATCTGCATACTTCTCAGAATCACAGGAAATACATTTCCCAGCCTCACTGACCAATTCTTTGGACTCACTGAGGATTTTGGTGAGCATTTTTTTTTCTGAACTATAAGTGATGAGGATGCTGATGTTGTGTTAGGAGATATG
The DNA here is from genome assembly GCA_013400875.1 of Anhinga rufa. Lineage (NCBI taxonomy): Eukaryota > Metazoa > Chordata > Aves > Suliformes > Anhingidae > Anhinga > Anhinga rufa. The sequence continues at coordinate 31,450 of VZTV01101509.1, forward strand.
TCTGGTCAAAAAGTACATTTTCAGTTCCTTCTGACTTCTCCTAACTTCTCAGTCTTGTCAGGCTTAGATATGGCCTCAGCATGGCACTACCATATCACATCACCTCCATCTTATTGACAACCATGCCCGAGTCACCAAGGCAGCATCCTCCAGAAACTGCCTCTTCTATGCTCCCCTTGGCACATGCAGAGGAAAATCCCCACCACAGAGCTACACTGTATGTGCCTGGGGGGACTGCCCTGCTCGCTGACTGCCAGGCAAACTGAGGGTCCTCAACACATTGCAAGATCTCACCCTAGCTGAAAAAACATCCAAAGTGAAGGTCCAGCCTCCTCCCAGCTTTAGGAAAAGCTAGGTAGTAGAAAGTAGTTTTACAGCCTGAATGTCCTGTCAGATGCTACTACAATAAAGTCATCTGCCATGGGAACTTGGTCATCACCTTCATGTTGCCATTCTCAAGATACCCCTTCTCAGAGGAGTACCACACTGGTAACAGTACAGGAGAAACCTGCTTTCATCTGGTGCGTTTCCCATTACTTTGTTCCTGGGTCCTTTGAAGAATCCAGTCAAACAATCTGTTCTCTTGGTTTCACACTTTTTTTCCCCTATGTTTGTAGATTAGATTTGAATGCACATCCTAAAAATCTGCTGCTATCTCCACCTTGCCTACTGGTGGCATCCCTTCTCTCCCTTCCCCTTAGTACCATTCCCCTTATTTTTTATGTATTTTCTCTCCACAGTTTTTCTCTCAAATTCCCCCTGCTAAGAAATTCCCTGTTTTGTCTCTTAGATGCTCACAAAAATAGCAGATCATGATTCCTTTTGTCCCAGCCCTCCCTTCCCCATTTCACACCCCCCCACCAATTCTGTCTCCCAAGAACACTCCCCTGGCCGCACCTTCAAATCTTCCTCTTCCCACACATGCACCCCACCCTGCTTGCTCATTCATTTTCCATCTGCATCTCTCTCCTCCCGGATTCTTCCCTAAGTCTCGGTGATAAAAGTGCCAGATTGGAGTTGCTGTGTAAAGAGGGTTCATTTGCCATTTGCCACCATATGGGCCCAAAAGCAAAATCGTCAGCTAAGCGATTAAATCAAGTATGTCGAACAAAATGTTATGAACTGACATTATGGGTATATAATTTTATGCCATTTGTTGCCATCTGTTTATCTAAACAGCCCCCGTTCCACACAAACACACAGAAGTCTCTGCCACGCTCACAAGGCTTCAGCGCAGGGGTCACAGTGCCTCCCTTTCCTCCTTTACTCTTTCTCTTATCCTGTCCTTCCATTCTCTCTGTCTGTCTGCATTCTCCAGGGACTTGGTCTTGGAGTCTGGCCATAGGCAGATCTTCCACAGTGCTCCAGCACAGATTTAAAGGAAACCACCCCACAATAATCAAGAAAGTTGCCTTAGAGAACGAGGTGTACTCTCTTGCCTTCAGACTCTGTCCAAGTTCATTTCTATACAAGAAAATTAAGAAAGCATGGGACCAGAAGAGGGGGAAGGAGAGAAAGAGATGGGGAAACAAGTAGCGGTCAGCAGAGGGGTGTTGTCTGTTTGTCCTCAGCTGGGACAGAGGAGAGGCAAGAGAACAACAGGCTATGCCAGTTTTTGCTCAGCCGAGCTTTCTCTCTGCTTCACTGTATGTTCTCCTGTGTCTCCAAGTGGATCAGTGTATTTCAAGGTTAGGTAGATGTGGTGGCTGTGACAGACTGCAGACTGACCTGGTGACTCCTTAGCTATCCTGCTCTCTGTAAGAATGTGAAGGCACTGATTAAAGTTCCTACTTACTTCTCTAGCAAATGCTTAGCAAGCGTAGCACAGGAGGAGACTATAAAGAGCTCCCCATCCCATGGACTGAATTTCTTCCTCAGTTTTAAGGTTGTTCTGAGGAAACTAGAGACAGGTATTAAAGAGATTATATGCAGGCAAAGCTTAACTCTTTCTTTCAAAAGGGGAGAAGCTACTGGCTCTACCAATTCAGCCAGACCAGACAGAAGATCCATCACAATAGTTTATCTCAAGTCCTTGGAAAGAGAGTTCCCCCATTTGCACCACTTTTTGAACCCAAGTTTCCCTCATCCACATCACTGGTCATGCAAATGATGCACTGGGCCTTCAAGATGACAACTGAGAAGACAGGGCAGTAACTATGCTGGAGCCAAGAATAGGTCAACGTGTCAAGTCTGTTCTCAAGGGCTACCTTGTGAATTAGAGAGGGTATTGGCAGCCAAGCAAGGAAAATATCTTCAACAACTTCCCAGTGTGTCTGGCTAATGGTTTTAAAGAACTTTAGTGCTACCCTTTTTATGAACTGATCTAATGGGGTGTCCTTCCTTTCCAGATGTCCTTAGCTTTTGGGGGAAATAGCACGTCAGTAATTGTCCCTGTAGTTCTGAATGTGACAGGTGGGTGGGGACATTTAGCTTTCCTCCTTCCCAAACAAAACCCAGTCCACAGTACAGACTGTAAAGAGAGCCAGCTCTCTTCCTCCCTCACATAATTTCAATCAGCTTGAGGGTTCTTTGGAGAAGTGTTAGAAGAAGAAAATACAAATCTCTCTTCACCCTCTAAGTCTCCCATTCTCATTCACAGGGCTACTGAACTGAGCATATGTCTCTCAGCATGGTGTAAATGGGAAGGGATTATGCCTCTATTACTAATGAAAAACAGGGGCCAGGCATTTTTCAAGCATCTGGAGCACAGGTTTTGCTCAGAAGCCAGCACTTGGCCTCAAAAATTTATGTATTTCCTAGGCAGTAGGTAGGTTTAGCTACAAAGTGATTTGGCCATGAGGAAATACCCCTTTATCTTGGTTGCATTCACTACTGATAGTGCTATATTTAACACCTCCAGGCCATCTGACCACTGCATGCTGGAGCCACCCTGGCGTATAGCAACAGTGAGCTCTGCAGCCACACACTGGAACATGGAAAGCCACTGCTGCTTCTCCCCAGGAAAACTTTGCATGCACAAGGAAAACTGAAAACCTACTTTAAAATGCTCAAGAGATTCCTACAGTTCTAGTGGATTTTGGATAAGACCCTAAATGCTGGCAGTTCACAAATAATTGTACAGCAAGCCCATGCTAATAAACATGAGCTCCTTCCTTTCCAAGGCCATTGCCGGTCTTGTCTTACCTCTCAGCTGAGGAAGAATGGATACACAGCACTACCAAGGAGGTTCACAGCACTTGGCAGCATCAAGTCCTCTATGCCCAGCTGCTCTGCTGGAAGCACAGTATACTGATATGTTCAGGCCAGCTCTAGGCTGAACATAGGCAGCTGTCTGCCTAGCTGTTAATGGAGCTTTGCACTGTGTGTGCATGGCTGTATTTCCTTCCTGCTAGGAGAGAAACAGTGGAACACCTCAAAGACCCCTGGAGAGCCTCAGCTAGTCCAGAGACAGCAATTCACCTGCTTAGAAGAGCAAGCTGGCATTAAGTACAGCCCACCTGTGCTCTGGGTACTGTACCA
>VZTV01101510.1:0-12322 GCA_013400875.1 Anhinga rufa
AGAGAAAAGTGGGAGCACTTTTTGCACACTGATAGTGTGTACTATCAGCTGCCATTTAAACAGTTTAACCCACAATCAGCTCTAAGGCTTGGATGCAGATTTGAAATGCTTAGTCCCAAGCCAAGACAGACTTTGTCTTCAATTACTAAAAGGTATGTCTGTGTAGACATAGCAGATACTTTTAAAAGGAATATAGGTCAAAGCAAAGAAGGTCAGCAGATTCTCAGGCTTGTGCTGCTATCTGGTGGAGTCAGCTTGGGAAGAAGGCTCTTCAGAAGAGGCAGAGACTAAGGAGCTGGTGAGGAACTGTTCCTTGGAGACTTTTTAGAATGAAAATTTTGGCTTGGAAGTCATGTCACGATGAGCAGTTCACAGGTACCACAAGGTAGCAGGCTGGAAGCAAGGTCTTACCATCCTTCCCAGGGCACTAGGTATGCCTTTTCCTGATATTGCAAAGACAGTGGTAGCATCTATCATGATAGGCATAAAATATTGTTATATGATTTCTGGCCCTTGGTAAGTGTCCAATGGATAGCGGCCTAGAGAGTAAGACGTGAGCTTTGAATTCATAAGCGTAGACTTTTTCCCTTGCTGCAGTACAGTATTAAGAGGACAAATTCATGAAGTGTTCAGACAGTCCTTGGTAAGTAGAGGACCCCAAAGCCACACCAGAAATCTATTCCTTCCTGCCTTTTCCCATCCCTTCATTCTAGCATGTGTCTCCCTGAGGCAGGATGAGCACTGGGGAGGAGGTGTAAAGCTGTGCACTGGCCCCTGTTGCTCTCTGGGCAGCACAGATGCTTTCTCTGTGTGCATGGTTGCCCTTAGCTGTGCTGCCTATGGCAGCTTCTGGCCTGGCTGAGTGGAAACACTTGCTTTGGTCCCAGGTTTGGTATTTCCCCTCCTCAGACTTGCTAATTTCAAAGTAGCAGTGAAAGAAATGTCTGTTGTGGCAGGAGTCCCTTCACCAGAGCTGTGGGATAAAAGAAAGTAAAAGGGCATTTGGAGAAAAAATTCTCACATCACTGTATACAACAGCCCTAAGAATCTCTGGGAGCTAGGAAGGGGCGGATGGAGCAGTCAGGATCTTAAAATATCATCAGAGAGATATCCTGAGAAGCAAGGAGGACACAGACTGTCACTCAGAAGATCAGGCAGCAAAAAGGCATCCTGCCTTGATGCTATGGAAGCCAGATGGGTTCTCATGAATGGCCTCCATATTACCTAAAGGCAACTTCCTCAACTGATGAACTGCTTTAATACACAGCAGCTAGTCTAATTTTATTTTTGAGGATGAAAGTGTGATAAAAATTATGTGCGTGCAAGCTCCTAGGTTGGCTCAAATTATTTATAACTTTTCACACTCTAAGCTTCTGTCAAGTTTAATTTCATTGCTTCTAAAAATGATATTCTAGACTGGAGTGCTAAAAGGGGAAAAGCTGTCAAGGAAGGAGAAATTTCTGCTATTCAGTTCCACATTTTTTTTCTAAACAAGTTTTATTTATTCTGCTGGAGCTCAGGTCATTTCATTCTGAGAGTCTGTGGCATGCATTTGTTACGATACTGAAAAAGAAAAACATCTCGTATATATGAAAAACTCCCACTAGATCCCCCAAATATCTTGCATAATGATTTTTTTTGTTATGAATCTTCACTCACACTGAAAAGCTGCTGGTAAATTCAGAAAGAACTGTTTCTCTTCCCTATTGTGTTCAGGTCTGAATTTATTTGGATATAAATCTAATGAGAGACACAATAAAACCTAAACATGTTACTTTCATTTGCTTAATTATGGTTTTTGAAAGTCAGTTCTCATGTTTTGGGTTATAAATTCATCATTTACACCATGTTCCTTGAGATCTTTTGGTGGAATGGCTACTTCAACAGGAAAAAGCTCAGGGAGAAATTCAAGACCCAGCAATGGGAGAAAAATTGTCAAAAATAGCCAATAATTGACAACAACTGACAGTCTTGTAAGGTCAAACAGATGTTTTGGAATATCTTCTTGTAATAAATGTTGCCTTGTTGGATGACAGATGAATATAAGAAAAGAGCTCTGAACATGCTGAAATCACCAAAAGCACTCCCATGCCTTCAGCATCTGCTGAAGCAGCCTGTAGTTGAAGCACTTCATCACAATGGATGCTGCATTTTGTTTTTCTACTGCAAACAGACATCTGTGTCTGTTCTTTCTCCTTCTCCTTTTGTGTTCTGCAGCTGCCTTATTGCAACAGTGGCTTCATCTTGCTGGTAACTAATTATTAAATGTGTCAAAGTTGGATCAAATATTTATTTACTTTCTCTATCATATTATAGTGCTACCCTTACTTTGCTCAAGGTGAACAAATGTTTGAGCTTTACTCTGCAGTTACTTTTGAATAAAAGTTCTTATAATGTGACTTGTTGAGGAATCTGGTTCCAAAATATGTATGAATGTAAGTATATTTGATAAGGAGATTTGAGCCAGCAAACTCATTTAGGTGTTAGTTGTTTTAAATGTAAAAATAAAATCTCTGGTGTTTTAAACAACATCTAGTTTTTTTCCTTAGAGCTTTTATAGAAATAGTGTTGGGGCTTTTATGCCATGTGTATCCCTTTAAGAGGTAATCCTTCATTTACCTGTGTCACTGGAAAGGAAAATGTTTGCTAATAACATAAAGTCATTGCTTTGGCTCTTAATTTCCTGTTTATGTTGGAATTGATAGGTGTTTCTTCATTAGTAGCAAGAAGGAAGGAGCTGATCATCTATGAATAACTCATTTACATTGTAATCACAAAGCTACAGCAGATTGTAACCCCTGATGGTTCAATAACCAAAAAGTACCCATAGGTCTCAGCAAATTGGATGGCCCAAATCTTGCCCATAAACTCAATCCAGAATGAACCAAAGGGCATCCCAGCAATCTGTGTAGGATAATCAAGACTTGGTTTGGTATTCAATAACATAGGGCAATGTATTTATTACTGTGGCATCTAATGTTTCATTTTTAATTGCATTTTTTCCTACCAGAATTCACTGACAGAAGTGTTTAAAAATATACTTAGCTTTATGTGATGTTGTATCTAAGTAGAACCTAGACTTTTATTTAAATATTCATGTTTGAAGTGTCATTCTCATTTGTTATAATTTGCTTTAATTTCCATTTGCTTTCAAATTTGTTTTCCCAATGATAGTACTTTAATTAAAAGGTATTTGAGCACCTCATTCTCATTGATTCGAAAGAAGGAAAGTAGACAGGCGTGTTGGAGGAATTAGCCTGAAGTCCTTTACATGTCTATATAAGAAGACTTAGAAAAAACACAGACATGAGAAATTCACAACTTCTTGTCATAGCTGTGCTGTGGCAGCAAGCCTGTTTTGAATAGACCATGTCTAAAAAAAATAGTAGCTCCATCCACATGCTAGTTCTGTATTTGGCTTTTAATTATTGTTCTGTATTGATGCCACAGGTAAGAACAAAGAATATTGGTAGATTTCTTTGATGATTCAGAAGAACATTCAGTAGAAATTAGATGCCACCATATTCAGTAGATCCTACATAGCAAGTCATCAAGACTGATACATCTTCCAGCATAAAGCTGAAGTTTTTTTAATTTGTGAAAACCTCTTTTCTTTTTTACAGTGGGATAAACCTGATGGTTTAATGGATGAGCATTTCTTTGAGAATCTTCTACCCAAAAGCTAGCATTGAAAAAATGTGACATGTAGTTAGTACAAAGTGTCATCTGAATCATTTATATAACATTCCTCCCACCGTACTGCTCATAATATCTTCAAAAATGCAGGTGAAGAGCTACAACAAAAGTGATAATGTAAGGGAAAAGCCTGAGATGTGAAATGACAGCACAAGAGGTACAATTTATACCTCACCTTATAAAAATTATAAGGCCAAGGCATTTCCAGGTCATAAACAAACCAGAAACCTTTACATAAGAAAAACAGCATCTCTGTGCTTTTACAATGTAGTGAGTATGCATTTACATTGTTGTGTGCATATATATGCATTAGTCAAATACCTGTGATGTCTGCCCACAAAGCAGTAGCGGACAAAAAATATAATCATGTTCATGGGAATTTTTTTTTATCATGTTTAGTAGCAAAATTATGGCAGCTGGAAAAAGGTAAATATGTAGTATTTATCAACTTCACAGAACAGAACATATGCATTAGAGATTGGTTCTCTGTTAATGTTATGGTCACCACGTTAACAGGAGCTGGAATGTCACTGGATCTGATAAAAAGTTTAGATCTTGTTCTGGGTAGTTATTATGGTGCCAAAGAAAATTTCACTGTCCTCTGCATATTTACCTACATGCATTTGTACAACATGGGGTCATTGGGCTTACTTAGGTTGAAACAGGAATTCATCATAAATAAGTAATTTTAAGACAACTGAAAACTAAATTTAAGGACCTAAATCTTATCTGTCTTTATATTCATGTAAATTGAGATTAATACCTCCAAAGTCAACATAATCAAGGAAAGAATGTACCTCTAAGAAGTTTGCACAAGAACTAGCTGGGAATTGATTTTGTATTGTGGAAATGCCTGTGCTGCATAATGCATGTCACTTAGGGTGCAGATTTTGAACAAAATAGGCATCAGACCTCTCTACAAATGGTTTCCAACCAATATTGTTATTTTACCTTCTCCATCCCAGCACTTGGTCTCGGGCTTTTCCAATTCCTAGAACAAGTCATCTCACAGACCTCCACCACAGGAGTGGTACTCCCACTTTCACTGTTCAGCACAATGGCTCTTTTCAGAGATCCCACCTGCCACACACATTGGGTTGGCCAATCTAGGATCTCCCATGTGAATTTGCTGCACAAAGTTGGGAACAGAGCCACATTTAATCTAGAGCAATATTTTAATAAAAACTATTTTGCTGAGCAAGGAGCTAAACCTGCAAGCCCTCTCCACTTGTGAGTGCTTCTTTAGTTGATGCTCAGGCTGGTGCCTGAGAGCACGAATAAGCAGGGGCCATCCACCCACACCCTCTACCCATGGGTCCAGGACCGCCATTTAAGCCCAGCCCTGGGTTGTTGGTCTGTCTCTTGGAAAAGGCGATTGCTGTGCTTATTTTTAGCCCTGTCACCTGCTGCCTCTGGCTGGCGAGGACCCCCAGGGTCTTGGGGCTCCCTGGATGGTCCCTGGACTTGATTCATCCCTGGCCCTGCCTGGAGCTGTCAATGGACCTGTTTCCAGCACACAGCTTTGTCTGTCCAGCTAAGCCCCTGTGGGACTGTTCTGTGGTGGGTGAAGACCCTGCCCTACCAGGGTTACCCTTGGCTCCAGCCCATTCCCCCCCTGCTCCTGCTGCTCCCTGGAAATAAAAAAGAAGTATATTTTAGTATTTTTCAGTATAAGTTTCTTTTCTCTTTCCACAGTAAGGTCTCTTCAGCAAGAGATGGTAGAAGCTAGACTGTTTTAAGAAGCTGTTTTTATAATATACAGTTGCATTAGAATGCCATCATGATATACATTTTAAATAACATGAAGGGATGGGACACAAACCGATAAAACACATCTGGCATGTTTTAGTGTGGACTACTCTGATCTGTAGTTTGCTGACAATATAAGACCTCAGGGTGAGGTATTTATATTAAATTATTCTTAATACCCTATTGTGCTTTACCTTTTTGCTTTATTTTCCTCAGTCAGCTTTGGTGCTTTGTCAAAACGTTCCTTGACTTTCTCCAGGAGCTATAGTCGGGACTTTACAACCAGGAGGTTTTGCCATTGTCTTCTAATTTGGCAGCTCTGCTCTGGTATTGTAAAACCAGGAAATAGCTTAAAGCAAAACAGCACTTATCTGTAAACCATATACTAAATCAATTTACGCAATTAATAGAGGAATGGTTTGAACGGTGTCCCACATAAAGCGCACATAAAGAAAAGCCATTCACCCAAGTAAGGGTACTCAAGGTATTTAGGTATAAAACTATTTTTCATAAACTTCCACCACTGATTAGAGAATCTAGGACGTCTTGACAAGATTGACTGTGAAAGTAAATATACCTGACCTGCTGAACAACATGGCCTTAGGGGAATTACACCGGGAGGAGTCTTTTTGCATTGAAGAGACAACTGTTTGTCAGCAAGAGGCAGTGTAGCTCATGGCATTAGCTTCCCCCCCCCCGCCCCCCCTATTTACCTCACAGTTTACATGACACCTGCAGTGGCATGTTTTCTACCTATTGATATATCAGCTATTGGAAATTATATATATACATCAAAGCAATCATTCAACGCAAAGTGTGCAAGTAAGGTAGTACCTGTACTAATAGCAATACCTGAATCTGCCATGGAACAAGGTCTAGCCTGGGAGACTTCCTTACAATCCTTTTTAGTCTTATGATTTGTAGTATAGTATGATACACTCAATAAAACCATTCATTGTTACATTCTTGTTTCTCCAACAGATGAATCATTAGTATCTACATATTCCGATGCCTAACTAATGTTTATGTGACAGACACCCATGAGAGTGAAAATCCAATCTAAGGGAGAACTGCACTATGTATCAAAAAAGTCTGAGTTGGTGGTCAAGTTCTCATTAAGATGTTAAAGCCACAGTGGATGCAAGCATGTTTTCACAGTTTAACAACAAAAAAGCAAGCCCTTCTTTCTCATATTGAGGCTTTGCCATGGTTATCAACTCATGTTATTACAGAGAACTCTGCCTCAGTTATGATTTCAAATTTAGAAACTGAAAGTAATACAAATGTTGATTGCCTAGTGTTTAATAAAATGCTTCCTTACATTGTGTAATAGAATATTCTGAACTGGGATATGGGCAGTGGCCATTTCTGCTGAAGGACCTTTGCCGATTAAGAAGAATTTGATTTGGTACTTGGTACTAAATCCACAGGCTTGGATTTACAGATGTCAACGTCATGCTGCAACCCAGAATTTCCACTTAGCTCTTTTCTGACAAGAGCTCTGAAGTGAGAAGGGGAGGCGATTATAAAGGACTCTTATAGTAATTGGTCTACTTTTTATTAATTATTGGGGTTTTCCAGTCTTTTACAGAGTTCACATTTTAATAAATCCAACTCAGTAAAACGTAACGTACAGTGCTTTCAAATGTCAGCATCATCTTGCTGTTTTCAAGCCTGTGTTGTAAAAGAGTGAGGAAACCATATTGCTTGCTTATAACATTATCTCACAGATTTTATAAAAATCTGCTTGTACATATGTCACATGGCTCAGAAAGTTTATAATTATGAGAACTGATAATATATCAGTATCTTAATGAACACAGTTGTGAATCCCTTTCAATAAGAGAATGACTGTTCTCTAATCATCTTCTATACTATGCTGAGCTTCTTTACTCTTTCTGTTAACATTTTTGTTTTGTTAACTTTCAGCTTGACTGCAGCACTGACACATATAATCTTGGTTACTAAAATTCCATACTTCTACAGCGCCAAGAGCTGTGCAGATGTATTATATTGTGGTGTCTGCTTTACATGGGCTGTTTTGTTGCCCTATTTTATTTAAGAATATAAGTGTATTCTAATACTACACTAAGCTCCTTATGAAAGTAAGGAATATTACAAAGAAAAGAAAATACTATAATGCCTATCAGAAATAAATATGTACTTTTATTTTAAAAGCAATTAAGTTTTATGGTGGGTGGGTTGGTTGTTTTTTTTTTTCTTCTTCTCTTACTTGTCTGTTTGCATTTACAGATACTAGGGCTGGGCCAGAAGGCTTTAAGTACAGGTATCTCTGTAGTAACAGGATTCATCTTACAGAGGTATCACTAATTTAATCTGTGGTGGATTTGACATTTGATTCTGCATTTTCTAATTCATTGTCAAATTATGTACACTGTAGTTAGATGTTTGTAGATATGTGATTAATGTTGTCAAAAGCGGGGTGTTTTGTTTAAAGGGTTATTCAAACATGTTGGAAGGTAGCATGTGATTTGCCTGTATTTGATTAAAATACATGGTGCTTCCTATATCTTCTTACCCAGGAGAATACTAAGCAAAAGTTCACTGAAAATATTTCCATAAGCCAAGGATACAAAAAGTTTGAGACCTTAGGCTCCAGTTGCCTGTGGCCACAAGATCACTACTGAAATTATTCATCTAACGCCAATATATTACTGTTTCAGTACTTTGTGTGAGTAATGAGGTATCATTACCCTGATTTATTTCTTTACCATAGGCAAATTTTATTAAAATACTGTAGAGGTGAACAGATAGTCTAAGCAAGTTTCTGTAAGTTGCAACTAAATCATAATTACCTAACTTGGTACAAATGCCAGCATAATGCTGAGAACAATACCATGGAAGCTAAACTTATTTTTCCTTTTCAGCAGTATCTCACTCTAACAAACAAGGGAACTGTGATTCAGTGCAGGAAAAACTGTAAAACTGAATTTGTCAAACTCTGTGAAAGGTAAAAGACTTCTGTTGGATTTTTACATGCCTCTTGTAGACAAAAAGATCTTGTCCAGAACTTCCACTTTCTACTGTTTCTGCTCTCTAATGACCTCTTTTCCTACATCATAGGTTTCTTCCTGATCTTTACTCTTTATGCATACAGCATGGCTTGGACAGTCCAGAAGGAAAAGTAAGGTATACTCCAGCTGGGACTCTAATATGCTTTTGCTAGCCGATAATCAAATAGTTTTTTACAAAGTAAGCAATATCAGACTTCATCATATGACCAGAAGACTGCCAAGAACCACACAACATTACAGAAATGGTTTTAGCAATTCAGTAGCTGGTACCCCTCCCTTCCATATCAGTAACAATCTGCTTATGAAGCCTGGTGTCACAGCTATTGTAGAGTTTCAAGACATATATGTGCAAGCCATCTTTCTTATAATCTTTTACAATGCCCATGATCACTGGATATGACTTGAAAGAATTTATTTCTCCATAAAGTAGTTCCCAGAATCAACAGTGTTTTGCTTTTGTAATTTTTTTTCTCCAGAAGTTTGGGTACTTTTCTGAAAAGAGAAAAAACCCAACTATTACTGAGTTTAAAATTAGCTACTTTTGTGTTTTGGTTACAAAAAAAATGAAGGATATTTTTATTCAGGTGGATTTTCATGGAGCACCCTAAAATTTAGCAATTATAGAATCACAGAACGGTAGGGGTTGGAAGGGACTTCGAGAGACCATCTTGTCCAGCCCCCCTGCATGAGCAGGCACACCTAGAGCAGGGGGCACAGGACCGCGTCCAGGCGGGGTTTGAATGTCTCCAGGGAAGGAGACTCCACAGCCTCTCTGGGCAGCCTGTGCCACTGCTCTGGCACCCGCACAGGAAAGGAGTTTTTCCTCATATTCAAGTGGAACTTCCTGTGTTCCAACTTGTGCCCATTGCCCCTTGTCCTGTCATTGGGCACCACTGAGAAGAGTCCAGTCCCATCCTCCTGACTCATGCCCTTCAGGTATTTATAAGCATTAATAATATAACCCCCTCAGTCTTCTCTTCTCCAGGCTGAACAAACCCAGGTCTTTCAGCCTTTCCTCATCAGGGAGATGCTCCAGTCCCCTGATGATCCTTGTGGGTCTCTGCTGGACTTGCTCCAGCAGCTCCCTGTCCTTCTTNGCCTGTCCAGGTCTCGCTGTATGACAGCACAGCCTTCTGGTGTATCAGCTACTCCTCCCAGCTTGGTATCATCAGCAAACTTGCTGAGGCTACACTCCATCCCTTCATCCAGGTCGTTGATGAATATATTGAACAGGACTAGACCCAGTACAGACCCCTGGGGGACTCCACTAGTCACCGGCCTCCAGCCAGACTCTGCCCTACTGATGACAGCTCTGGGTCCTGTTGTTAAGCCAGTTCTCTATCCACCTCACTCATCCAACCCACACTTCCTTAGTTTGTCAGTGAGGATGTTATGGGAGACAGTGTTGAATGCCTTGCTGAAGTCAAGGTAAACATCCACTGCTCTCCCTTCGTTGACCCAGCCAGTCACCCCATCATAGAAGGCTATCAGGTTGGTCAAGCATGACATTCCCTTGGTGAATCCATGTTGACTGCTTCTGATAACCTTCTTTTCCTGTACATGCCTGGAGATGGCCTCTAGGATGAGCCGCTCTATCACCTTTCCAGGGATGGAGGTGAGGCTGACTGGCCTGTAGTTTCCTGGGTCCTCCTTCTTGCCCTTTTTGAAGATTGGAGTGACATTTGCTTTCCTCCAGTTGTTGGGCACCTCTCCTGTCCTCCACAAATTACAGAAGTTTTCTACTGAATTTTCTGTTTCATAAAAGAGGTTTTAAATTAATCATTTTGACCATAGAAGAACTCAGAGTAGGTGTCTATATGGAGGAACAAAATCTGTTGTGTTTCCATACAGAAACAGTCTAACTCAAAAATACTTTTGCTTCCGGGCCTTTTCTTGAGGCTGTTGATATAAATGCTGGTGGAGGTATGACCATCCAGAATCAATGAAATTCTGCCTCTGGATGTTTGATCAGTAAATCTAACTGGAACTTTGAAATGTAAAATCATTATAGGTTACAATTTCCTTCACAGTATTTTAGAATACGTCCCTCTACTTCTCTTGAAGTTATCCCATTGCCAAATATATGTTATCATAAAGCTTGATTCTGGTTTTATTAATGTTTCCTGTGTTATTGTCCTTCATCCTGCTTAGGATCAACATTATGGAGCATAGACAGTAATACTTCTAAAAGCAAAGAACAGAAGGAGAGAGCCATGCTTTTAACTCATTTAAAAACCAGAACATATCTGAAAGCTAAATCAGTTGGACAAATTGAAGAGTCTGCTACTCCAACATTTTAAAATCCAAGGAGGGCACTCTCAGTGGTATGTGTTCAGCATCACTTTCAAGAATGGTAATGTTCAGGTGGCTCAGAGTTAAAGGCTTGAGATATTTTACCTTAAGTTACATGAAATTCAGAGTTTAGGGTTTTAGTTTACTGGAGGCAAAGGTAGGGGGTGGTGGCTAACACTCATAAACCAACAAGCTATATTTATACAATGCTTTAAATATGATTGTCTATTGAACTATGTTGAAATACTACTGCAGTACTTTCTGCATCATGTTTTGCTTTGTATTTGTGTTGAGCTTGAAGAGCTGCTCTAACAGCCAAAAAGCAAATACTGTGATCAACCCCTTGTCTGGTTTATTGAGGTGTTCTTTGGACCTTTGAGGGGTAAATCACAGTCAATACTGGATAGATAATACTAAGGAAAGCTTTCCCTGTAAATAGATAGCTTAATGTGGTCCTGGGGGCCACAATCCTATGAGTTAACTTCTAAATATTTTTAATTTTTTTTTTAAAGAAAGATAATGTTATATTTTTGCTCTTTCAAAGAACACTTTCTGGGGATATATATCTTTGGACATTCCCGTGTTATTGATGTCCTAAGACACTCGGTGGAATGGAATACAGAGTTTCTTTCCTGTTTTTTTCAGGGAAGACCTTAAACTGCTTGCTCCTCCTTCACTGATGGCCCAAAGTACTCATTATTCTTACATAAGAATATAATCTCTGGCAAATTTCTGAAGTCAAAGCAAATAATTTTTCTTCAGTGATGAATAAACTGAAAGAAGAGACTTGTGTCTCTATGCCTCCTCAGGGAGGAGTATTTCGCTGCATGTTGGCTGCTACAAGAAAAAAGGGAGGCTTCTCTGAGATGTGGCTAAAATTTTATACAGAATCATAGTTAATTTTCACTACAAAAGGAAGAGAGGGAGGAAGTGTAAGCTGAGCGAATTAGAGTTGTCTGGTTTTAGGGTTTGCCCTAAACTCCAGATCAAGGATGGTACAGTATAATTTACTTTAAAACTCTTTTTCATTTATTATCCATTATGATCAGGAAAGGGTCTCACCTTCTGTTTGAAGAAATATTTGTCTGTAAAACAAAGGTGCTCTGGGTTATCTGTAAATCTACATCTCTGTGGATTTGCATCTGAAGAATCTTGATTGTAGGGCACCAAAGAGACAAGCAAGGATGATCTTCTCTTTAGGATTACACATACCTCAAAAGACCATTTAAGATTATAGACTGAGTCCTACCTAATCAGGACACTCCTTGAATTTTACACTCACTGTATTGTTATCAGTGTTTGGGTTTTAGTTTTTTAACACATAACTTGCTTGCTACCTGCAGTATGTTTACATGAATCATTAAAGGCACCTGATGAATACTTAGATAGGAAGCAATGTTAGAAGTTTAGTAATATTTACCTATACATAGACTAGAAAGAATGAGTAGCTATCCTTTCTTCCTCAGATACCCCTATAGAGAATGCCTTTCCATGTCTCAGGATATTTAAGAAGCAATTCTCAAGCAGTTTTAATTTTTTTTTTTTATTTT
>VZTV01101511.1:0-15039 GCA_013400875.1 Anhinga rufa
ATCCAGACTGTAACATCCTAACTTGAATATAGCAATACTATGGGAAACAGCATCAAAAGCCTTACTAACATTGAGGTAAAAGGTATCCACTGCCCTCCTCTCATCCACNTCATCCTATACTGGAAATCAGCTGCTAGAGGCAGTTGACTAATTTTTCTTAAGGTTTCAATTTCTATTTGGTGGGGGATAGGAGGTTGTCCTTTCTTCTGTGGATCCATGAAAGAATAATATTTTAAAGCTGAACATTATTAACAGATTTCATACACCCTAATCACATACTGTAAGAATTGGAAGATTGAATTATGGATTTTTTTAACCTTTTTTTGGTCTCAATAAGCACAGAAAACTACATACAATAGTGGTCTGTGACACCCTCTGATTAATTCCTTTTATACGTACCACAAGATTGCTCGGGGACAACGTATTTTTGTACTTTAATCACACATTAAAAAAATACCTTGCAGAACTGAGGCAAAGCTCATGACAACTGAAACATGTGAAACGTAGGGTCCAGCAGCAGCTCTGTGTATCCCATCACAATGACACAGTTCACAGTCTGATGGCAAATGACTTCAACTCCCTGCAGACAAGCATAACTTGCAAGCAGACATGCTAGAAAGCTGCCTGTCCACAAAAGCCCTGGAGAAGAGCTCTTACCTTGAGCAATGTCATCCTGCCTTTGCAGGCAGGGTCGCTCAGCCTTCGTCACCTGGGGAGGCTGCTCTGGTTCCTGCTGCTTGTAGTATTTGCCCTCATTGAACACCTGTGGCAGGTTGGCGGTGTGTACCTGCCGGAGCTGCTCATAGTCACTCAAAGCTGCTGTCAGGTCCCAATTTTTGCCTGCCAAACAGCAAAAGGACATTCTGCTCACATCTGTATGCGACCAGATTGATAACCTGGAAACCATCTTCATCTGCACTTAAAATAGAAACTTAAATAGAGAAATCACTCTTCCTTAAAGCATCAGCAAGGGAACAGAGGTTCTTTGGATAAAATATTATACAATCACTCCACCCTCAACAAAAATGCAGAGTTGATAAACACCTTGAAAGTACACAGCAAATGGACAGAGATAGAAATCTTCTTTCTTTTATTTTTTTTTTAATTTCTATTTTAGTTTTCATTATATCATAATTGGAGAAGACCTCAGGAAAGCTCTTGTCCAACCTCCTGCTCAAAGCAGGGTCAGCTATAAGATCAGACAAGATTGCTCAGGGCTTTATCCAGTTTGGCCTTTAAAATGCCACGGATGGAAACTGTACAACTTTTCTGGGAAAACTGTTCCCACATCTGACTGTCTCCATGGGATCTATGTCTACTCTGAACATCTCATTTCAAATTATACCCATTGCCCCTTGTCTTCCTGCCACGCACCACTGTGAAGAGCCCAGCTCCTACTCCTTGATAACCTTCTTACTGGCACTGGAAGGCTGGTGTTGGATCCCCTCCCCATTTCCAGCCTGAACAAGCCCCGCTCCCTCAGTCTTTCCTCACAGAACTTGTGCTCCCGCCCCCAAAAACCTTTGTAGCCTTCCCCTGAACTCAACGCAACCTATAGCTGTCTTCCTTGGACTGGGGGTGGCAGGCAAAATTAGACACAGTAATATAGATGCCTAATGAGTGCCGAGTAGAGAGCTGTAAATCACTTCCCTCAGTCCACAGGCTATATGGTCCTCTTGATATTACTGGCTTTCCTAGCTGTCAGGGGACATGGCTGGATCACGTGCAGCTTGCTGGCTACCAGGACCTCCAGGTCTTTTTCTGCCAAGCTGCCCCCAGCCTGTATCATTGAGGGGGTTCTTCCTTTCCAGATGCAGAACTCTCTGATCATCCTTGTTAAATTTTATCAGGTTCCTGTTGGTCAATTCCCTCATTCTGTCGAGGTTCCCCTGAATAGCAGCTCTGCCCTTGACACCAACCAGTCCCCCTCAGTTGGGGTCATCTGCAAACTTGATGTTGCCTCACTGATAAAGACTTTAAACAGGTATAGACCCCTGAGGTACAGCATGTGTTACCAGCTTCCAGCTAGAAAACTATCCATTAACCACTACCCTCTGAGCTTGACCATCAAAACAGCTATTTGCCCATCTAGTTGTCCAAGCATCCAGACTGTAACATCCTAACTTGAATATAGCAATACTATGGGAAACAGCATCAAAAGCCTTACTAACATTGAGGTAAAAGGTATCCACTGCCCTCCTCTCATCCACAAATCCAGACATTTTATCATACAAGGCAATCAACGCCAGGACTTCTCTTGCTTGGATTCTGATCAAATGGCTAAAGAAACTGGCAATTTAAGATGAACGCTAAATTCCACAGAATTTACCATAAAATGATGAGAGGTGGTAATAATGCACTACTGTACAGGTGTATTAATAATAAACAATAATTAGCAGCAATGATGAAAAGGCATGACTGTTAGTGTTAGAGCACAAAAGAGTGAGAAACTTTCCTATCTTTCTATTCGCAGAGCAGCTAGAATGCAAATGCAAAGTACTTTAGGTCCCTTTATCTTATAGATCAGAGACAACTTGCTCCCTCAGAGATTTTAAAAGTCTTTTAGAAAGCAGATAATATAGGACAGTGTTTTGTAACAAAACATGCAGTGAGAGGATTCAGTCAGTGTGGTTCCATGTCTGTGTGAGCTGCTCATGGAACCTGCCAACACAGAATCCTCTAAGAGATTTGCTTCCAAGCTCCCACTTCATCCTATTGCTATCACCAGAGATAACAGAACATCCAGAGATGAAGAGGTCTGTTTAGTACAGGTGGTGAAATGGTACTTGTCACTCTTGTCACTCTCAAAAAATAATAATGAAAAAAAGTTGAGATATTTGTGTGTGATTTTCAAAACAACTCTGCTAAGTTAAAATACATAGATGTTCTAGCATTCTCCAAGTACTACTTTTTATTTGGAAAATTACAAATATTTAATAGCAAGAAAAAAGATGCCACTAATTATATGAGACTTTCAGAGCATTACATGAGCACTTTTTCTGGGAATTCAAAAGTAACCTGATTCTGACTAATAAATTATTTATTACACCATAAAAGTTTGTCACTTTATCTACTTTGAGAAGCCACATTACCTAAGTAGCAGTTAAATATAACTTATTTGCTTACATAAAGGAGAATAAGCTAAAAATAGTACAAAGCAGTTTTATACAGATAAAAGAAAGTCTTTTACTGTTGCAGTAATTTCGGTGAAGAACAAAAACCTAACTGAAGTAGGAAAAAAACAGCACAAACAGCTGTTACCTGCAGGGTAAATAGCTAAAGATAAAGATAGCTAAACTATCTCAGGTTTTGAAGTACTAAACAAAATTGTGAAAGGAGAATCAATATCATAGAGCAAGAATGTTATATACATCCCGAGTAGTCCATAATATAAACCACCATGTCAGTGATATGAATTGTTATATATGTTATGCTGTAATCTTCTGTTAGAAAGCCTGCAGGGTAAAATGTAAATTCAGTGAGAATTGTCAGAGATCCTAGAACAATCACTTGAGTTATCGCCAGTGGGTTTTTTCCTGAAAATCCCATGCAGATTCAATGGCTATAATCCAGTCAGGGCTCTGCTCTACCTATACATATATATCATCTGAATCAAGCTGCCCAACCCAAACATCAAAGAATCATGAGTGCGTTCCCAAGACATGTGATCACATATCAATGGTTGGCATGGGATTGCTTTTCTTTGGTCCTGTTTTTAGGAGGCACTTACAGTATGTTTTTTAAATCTTCTTCTCAACCATGAGAACACTTTTTTAAAAAGTAAAAGTGACAATAAATATAAATCTAGGAAATGTAGGTTTAAACAAAACAGCTATCCAAGTGCTGGTAATGATACAAGTCCAGCGCCATGGGACTCTCAGCAGCAGCCTAGGTTTATTCAGTACAGATCCCTGTGTAACACACCTATATTAATGGATCACTGACAGCATTTCTCTAGGGTCAGGACATTCCTTACAGATCACCTGCTCAAGATATTTTCATGTTTAAGTTCTGAAATCTAAAAAAAAATAAATCACTGTGCATGTGCTGTAAGTGACTGCTGGGTGACGGGGCTTTGATGTTTGTAGTAGGAAAGCAGAACATCAGTAGACTAACAGAAATCCCGCTGTCCTTAGCTTTAGGCCAAATACTATAATCTTATAAAAAAACTCTATCATAAACATTACAGTCAACCTTCAGAAACTAGGCTCACAACATGTTGCTTTTAAAACTAAATTGCATAGTGACTCTTGAGTTATGCTCCATGGCACAATGTAGCAACTGAACTTCTAATACAGGCTTGAAACTACATATAAAATAAAATTTCTATATCTAAATGTATCTTACATAGGAATATTTTACTTTCAAATCTCTCCATCTCCTTGGAGTTGTCCCCATCTCCTGAATAAAAGCACCAATCAGCACCAAAGCCTTAAACTTCAGAAAACCAGCACAGGAAATTATTACGGGACTCACTTTCCCCAAGTTTGCTGGAGCCTCCAAGCATTGGAATGCAAGAGAAAAATTCAACCAAATCAGAGCACCTTCTCCACTCCATGAAATAATGTTTTTGAATATTAGCCACCCTAACTGACTAGCGTAAGTGTTTTCAGCTACTCTCTGTACTGGAAACAGAGAAGGTTGCCCTCGGTTTGTATTTTCACAAGTAAATACAAATGACAGACCTTTTGTTTTTCCCATTGCCCATAAAAAAGAGAATTCATCAATTCGGGAGGACTAAAGAAGAAAATTCATAAGTCAAAGTAGAGGAAACTGGAGGCAGCAAAGAGAGTTAGGGGAAAGGAAGAGATGAAAAAACAAGAGGCATTTATAAAAGACTTTGTGTGAAGAAATACAAATAAGTACCAAGATCTAATGCAGTATGTAAAAACAAACAAAAAAAGTAAACAGATCTAACAAAAAGTGTGATGTGATTTGGACCACAGAGATGGACTGCAGAAACAATGGACAAGCTGGGAACAAATCAGAAAGGTTATTAAATTTAGAGCTGTCCAGAGCAGATGATCTGAACAAGGATTTCTAGCAGTGTGTCATGACGGGTGAGAAAGTTTCAGCTGGAAACTAGTGGGGATTATGATTGCGGAGATGAATAGAGCCAACTCTGCCTAGCTCTCCTCCTTTAAACTTTGCATACCAAAAGCTTTTGAATTTCTAAAGCTATAACTTATTACTTTTCAAACTAAGTTTTGAAAGAAGAAACAAACCTGAGGTATGCTGGGTCAGAAATGACAAAAATAAATTCATATAACATTGAAATCAAACATATCCCCCCGGTGCCTCACAGGGCAGGTCCCTCCTTCCAGTCTTGCTACTTGTCCAACAAGTTTCAGCAGCCTTCTGGTTTGGAGCAGACTACATACAGTCCCCCTGGGTCCCTAGGAAAAGGCTTAGTCTTTCTATTATCGAAGTTCTGTTTGTATGTCTGTTCCCTGGTCTTCTCTGAAATCTCCTAGACCCTGCTCCCCACACAGGTCCCCACTCAGTCACATCTTTTTCATTTTCTTTAATCGTCATCTCCTTCACAGGCCCTGAACAGAAAGGAACAACCTTTCACATTCTATCCCACAGAGGATACACCTGACATAGGCACTGACATGCCCTCCATTGCAAAGCTGAAGGAGAATCAACAGGTAATTAATCTATTTGGCATAGTTTCATCAACTAAATTAAATCAAGTACAACTTTTTGTTGCAATTTGAAGGACAGAACCAACCCAAGACTATTCTTCAGATTGTCTGCCTTTTATTTTTATTTTTTTTTAACTGTTTGTATTGGGTTTGCATGGTAAGGTTTGGGTAGCCGGGGGGCTACAGGGGTGGCTTCTGTGAGGAGCTACTAGGAACTTCCCCTATGTCTGACAGAGCCAGTGCCAAGACCGACAGACCCGCCGCTGGCCAAGGCCAGCAACAGGGGTAGTGCCTCTGGGATAACAGATTTAAGAAGGAGGTGGTGGGGGGGAACCCTGGGCAGTTGCAGCCAGAGACAGGAGTGAGAATACGTGAGAGGAACAGCCCTGCAGACACCAAGGGCAGGGAAGAAGGAGGGGAGGAGGTGCTCCAGGCGCCGGAGCAGAGATTCCCCTGCAGCCTGTGGTGAAGACCACGGTGAGGCAGGCTGTGCCCCTGCAGCCCACGGGGTCCTCGGTGGAGCAGATATCCACCTGCAGCCCGTGGGGACCCCACACCGGAGCAGGTGGGTGCCTGGAGGAGACTGTGACCCTGTGGGGAGCCCACGCTGGAGCAGGCTCCTGGCAGGAGCTGTGTGCCCGTGGAGAGAGAGGAGCCCACGCTGGAGCAGGTTTGCTGGCAGGACCTGTGACCCCGCGGGGGACCCACGCTGGAGCAGCCTGTCCCTGAAGGGCTGCGCCCCAGGGAAGGGACCCACGCTGGAGATGTCCGTGGAGGACTGTCTCCCGTGGGAGGGACCCACGCTGGAGCAGGGGAGGAGTGTGAGGAGTCCTCCCCCTGAGGAGGAAGGAGCAGAGACAAGGTGTGATGAACTGACCGCAACCCCCACTCCCCGTCCCCCTGTGTTGCTGGTAGGGAGGAAGCCGAGAAAATCGGGAGTAAAGTTGTGCCCAGGAAGAAGGGAGGGGTGGGGGGAAGGTGTTTCAAGATTTAGTTTTTATTTTCTCATTACCTTACTTTGAATTGATTGTTAATTAATTAAACTAATTTCCCCAAGTTGACTCTGTTCTGCCCGTGACAGTAACTGCTGAGTGATCTCCCTGTCCTTATCTCGACCCACGAGCCTCTCATTGCATTCTCTCTCCCCTTGTCCTCCTGAGGAGGGGAGTGAGAGAGCGGCTTTGGTGGGCACCTGGCATCCAACCAGGGTCGAACCACCACACTGTTACCTATCTGATGCACTCTACTGTTCACTAACTGCTACCTTCTTTGTTTATATGACATATTATTATCTTTAAAAAGGTATTTCACAGGCATAACAATGTTATTTCAGTACAATCACTTCAGCTGACAAGTCACTGGTAGCACCGTATCAGTAGCAACTGAATTGCTCCAAAGCAGCACTGACACAGTGGGTTTACATGAAAAGCTCTGAGTTTCTAATGGTCAGAGAACATCAGTCAGCAAAAAGCTGGAGCAGCACAAAGCTGAAAACACAGGTAGTGAATCACGATCAGGATGCTGGAATCAAATTAATTCACTTATTCAACAGAAAGAATACTCCTACTGAACGATTATTTCCAAACAGCTGCATGTGCTGTGTGAGTCAGCGGGTATAAAATTTCACAGGACTGAAAGGTCTCTGCTTTAAAACCAAATGTTTCTAGCGTGGAGGAAAAACAACAAAACAAAAAAAAAGTGCAGCTGAGTAAGGAATGGAAGATGCACTCTGACTGAGGGCTGGTACTGACGTTTAAGTGTCAGAGACAGCAGGCATCTACATGAAAGGGAAATTCAGAAATAAACTCAGTTACACTGTGAAGTTTCTGTCCTAAATAATCGTTGCTTGACTAAAAACAGGAGGCATTGTCAGCCTGAAGAAAAAACAAAGACTTTGATAAAACAATATATAATTTTAGAAGCCACTTATCCATTTTTGCCTTACCACCTCAAACAGGATTAGTACAGGGTTAAAAAAAAAAAAAGACGCTAAAGAACAGCAAGAGAAGGACTCACCTCAGAAGCATTCCAGATGATTCAGTTTTTCCTGATCATCGGAGAGGACTGCTTTCCCCCACCCCCACCTCTGCCCTATTTAGACCACTCGAAGATCCAAGAAGTGTTCAGAAGCAGGTTTCCCAGTGATCTGATGCTCTGAGACTAAGATGAGAGACACAAAATTTTCCCAGGCCTTGGTCCTGGATCCAAAAAGCCTAGCTTTCCTTAGGGTGCCTCAACTGGGGACAACGTAAGAGCACCAACAGTAGAAGAAAGGGGCAGGGGATGAGAGCTGAGTGTCCAGTGCCAGGGCTTTCTGTGGTAGGTTCACTGGACTCCAGATCCCAGGCTAGAAAGAAGTCGAAAAGGAGGCAGCAATCAAGAGCATTCTCTATGCAAGAGTACTACTGCAGGATCCACAGAGAGCGTGTTCTCACCGTGGCGCACTGCTCTTCAGGCACCACTTCTTCAGCAAACGCTGGGGAAAGCTGTTTGCTATTAAATCTAGCTTTTGAGGGATGGAAAGGTTGAGGTGACCTCATCAGGACTGACCACATTATGATCAGAGAAGACACCTCATTCCTTCACCTTTCCCAGCCCTTCCACCTCACCTTCTTGTCCTTCTCAACCTGTGGACACCATCCACTCCTGAGAAAACATTTGATAAAAGAAACCAAAGACCAACACCCACATTTTTATATTTAGCCTTGACTACTACTGTTTTCCTCTTGAGGCACACTTGCAAGAAAACCAAGACAAGATGGACAAACTACTGAGCCAATAGGTTAGTCAGAAATTTAGAATAAAACACTGATTTTCCTCAGACTCTGCAGCAAGGAAATTGGGTGCATGCCAACGAAGAGGTCAAACCAAACCAGAGTGAATTTCGAAGGACAAGAAATATTCCTGTAGCTGGGTTTTTCTGCTATCTGGTTCTGCCCCGAGCTGCATGCAGGCTGCATTAACCACCACACTGGATCCATGCACTATGCACATTCACATGGTATAGCACTGTAACAAACATAAAACGCTTACATAATTACTCTTCCTGAGTGGAACCAGCAATGTTCTACTATAAGACAGACAAGGGTTTGTTTGCCCAGGTATTATTTAAGAATATCACCGTTTTGTTGCGTTTTAAAGAATATATTGCAGTTTTTAAAAAAAAACCCCAAAACAATACAACTATATCGTGCCCTCTATTGGAAGCTCTCTTGGAAAAGTTTCAGTGACCTGACAAAGTCCTGGTTTCCCTCGTTTAGCAGATATTATTCCCAACTCACTCCATGTCTCAATAAGCTGATCAGTTTCAAAGCTGAAATCTGAAAGCGGAAGAGCACTAGAAACTTTGGACTTTTGCTTTAAACCATTCGCTTCAAGACTATCACATATTGGAAATTTTTGCATTAGAAATACACTCTGCCTTCATAAAGGTAGTACGGTTAGCACCACTCAGGTTTTACCACAGTATTCACAGTGCTTAGACAGCTGCATTCACCCTTGTTTTTCTGGAGAATAAGGGTCCATCTTTTTTTTAACATAGTCTTTCTCTAGTCAAGTCTTCAACTTGATTGTGCTGTGAGGAGAAAGCGACTTTTTAATGCTCTGCGGCACATGAGTAATCCTTGCTTGCTCAATGTTAAGCACATGCTCTGTGAGATCACAGCTCGTACTCTCTAATAACAAAAATCAGGCACCCATTAAGCAGCCTACGCTAGTTGCACGGTTACTAGATTTTATGTTTTTCAGGCAGATAATATTCAGGCAGCAAGACCTGAGCTACAAGCTATTATTTAGTCTTTGGGTTTTTTTGCTTTTTATTGTTTTGGCTAAAACAGCATAGCTTAGAGGGTATTTTTCAGTTAATCTATTGTCTTTCACTTCTCAAAACAGATATAATAAAACTAGAGGACAGTTATCATACATTAGTAGGAATAGCAAGCATGCAACTACAAAGCACTCCCCCCCGCCAAGCTTTCAAATATCCACCTACTCCAATATGTTAAAAAGAACACTTGAAAGGTCACCAGCAGTTCTTGATTTAATAATAAACAAAATGCTAGAAAGGATGCAACTGAGGTGGGGAACTAGGAAAGATCTAAACTGTAACGACCACAATGAAGGGCAACTTGCAACAACAACATATACACAGGACTTCAGCAAAGCAAATTTTAAAAGGGGCAGGAAAGACTGCCTAAAGCTAAACAGGACCAAAAAATTATAAGAAAAAGGATGCAGAAGAGGAAGACAAAATTAAATAAATTACAGTGCAGCCTGTGTTTACAGTTCATGAACTGCTGGTGTATATATCTAAGAAGCAGAAACAATAAAAAATATCCAGTAGGAATTAATGTGAAACTTTCACAAAACAATAAAGGAAAAAAAGAAGCCAAAATGTTACACAGCTCACAGAGAAAGCAACTTGGACAAGATTACAGAATGATGTATTTCAGAAAATAAAAATGAGGTCTATAGAAGAACAAAAAGATGATTAAACTGGACAAGAAACGAGGATGAAAAGAAGAGTGAGAGTACTTTTTCAATGTGACAAATACAAGAAAGCAAAAAAGGTATTTTGGTGAGATGGCAGCAAAACTAAAATAGAAACATATTTGGGAATTTTTTAACCATTCTAATTGGGTACAATATCTGCCCATCTACTTCACATTTAATGCTGGTTTTGTTAATGAAACTGACATTTGAATGCAATACCATTTAGGAAACATTAAAAAAAAAAGGAGAGAGAGAGAGAGACTACTGAAGAACCAGTACCAGCAATATAACCTCCAAGGTTTTTGCCTTCTTAAATATTTACTATAATTGTCTGTGTTTTCTTTTTACTAGTGAATTGGAAAAAAATTACAATCCCACTATTAGTGAAGCTAACGCAAAGCATCCACACGGAAAAAAAACCCTCCCTATAAAAAAAATTAATCATTCAACAAAGAATCCCTGCCCACAGAACAGGAAAAGTCTTCCTGGCAGACAAAACTTTTGTTTTCAATACCCTCCCAATCATTATATCTCCTTCAAATCTACTGCAGATAAGGTGCCTCTGTGACTCAAATACTCCATGCCAGCGCACAGAACAGCGTTCTTGGCATAACAGCTGTCCCACAAATACAAAGCATCAGCTGTTAGGTGGGAGGCACATCATCTCCCCATTTAGCCCATTTAACAGAACCAGCATTTTATAGCAAATCATAGAATCATTAAAGTTGAAAAAGACCTCTAAGATCATCAAATCCAACCATCAACGCAACACCAATGTGCCTCCGAAACCATGCCCTGAAGTGCCACCTCCAGGGATGGTGACTCCACCACCTCTCTGGGCAGACTGTTCCAATGCATGACCACTCCTCCAGTGAAGAAATTATTCCTAATATCCAATCTAAACCTCCCCTGATGCAGCTTGAGGCTGTTGCCTCTTGTCCTATCACTTGTTACTTGGGAGAAGAGACCAACACCCACCTCACTACAACCTCCTTTCAGGTAGTTGTAGAGAGCGATAAGGTCTCCCCTCAGCCTCCCTCTTCTCCAGACTAAACACCCCCAGCTCCCTCAACCTCTCCTCATAAGACTTGTTCTCCAGACCCTTCACCAGCTTCGTTGCCCTTCTCTGGACACGCTCCAGCAACTCAATGTCCTTCATGTACTGAAGGGCCCAAAGCTGAACACAGAATTCGAGGTGTGGCCTCACCAGTGCCTGGTACAGGGGCACCATCACTGCCCTGCTCCTGCTGGCTGCACTATTCCTGATACAAGCCAGGATGCTGTTGGCTGCCTTGGCCACCTGGGCACACTGCTGGCTCATATGCAGCTGGATGTCAACCAACGCCCCCAGGTCCTTCTCTGCTGGGCAGCTTTCCAGCCACTCTTCTCAAAGCCTCTAGCGTTGCATGGGGTTGTTGTGACCCAAGTGCAGGACCTGGCACTTGGCCTTGTTAAACCTCATGCAGTTGGCCTCGGCCCATCGATCCAGCCTGGCCTGATCCCCCTGCAGAGCCTTCCTACCCGTGGGCAGATCAACACTCCCACCCAATTTGGTGTCATCTGCAAACTTACTGAGGGTGCACTCAATCCCCTTGTCCAGGTCATTGATAAAGATATTAAACCAGACTGGCTCCAACACTGAGCCCTGGGGAAACCCACTCGTGACCGGCCGCCAGCTGGGTTTAGCTCCGTTCACCACAACTCTCTGGGCTCGGCCATCCAGTGAGTTTTCTACTCATTGGAGAGTACACCTGTCTAAGCCATGAGCCGCCAGCTTCTCTGGGAGGATGCTGTGGGAGACAGTGTCAAAGGCTTTGCTGAAGTCCAGGTAGACAACATCCACAGCCTTTCCCTCCTCCACTGGGCAGGTCACCTGCTCATACAAGGAGATCAGGTTGGTCAGGCAGGACCTGCCTTTCATGGAGCCATGCTGGCTGGGCCTGATCCCCTGGTTGTCCTGCACTTGCCTAGTGAGCTCACTCAAGATGTATCGCTCCACAGTCTTCCCCGGTATCGAGGTCAGGCTGACAGGCCTGTAGTTCCCTGGATCCTCCTTCCGGCTCTTCTTGTAGATGGGCATCACATTGGCACGCCTCCAGTCGTGTGGGACCTCCCCTGTTAATGAGGACTGCTGATAAATGAGGGAGAGTAGCTTGGTAAGCTCCTCTGCTAACTCCCTCAGTACTCTGAGACTATACTGTGGATCAGTAGCAAATCAATTAAACAAGCACGGGAATTTTCAGCAGAAACCCCCTTATGAGGGTGAAAACTACCTCTAAGGATGTACAATCTGAGATGTTTACAAATGACCAGACACAAATCCAGTATGTGGCAGGCTATATAACATACTTCTAAAAACAACATCCAGCGCTCTTATTCCATCTACATCCTTCTGTGCCATCTTTCAGCTTCAATTTTAAGCAGTTATGCATGTTAAAAAGTAAAACAATATGAATCTCTGGATCATCATGTCTTCTTTCCTAGAACACAGGAAAGAGTTCTTAGCTGGAAGTGTTGCCTGCAGGATTGAGATAAATGAGAAATACTCAGAGTTTTACGGTTACGTCTGAACAATACAAGTCCTCACAATGTTTCATGGCATAAATCCACTACAAGTGTTATCAACTTGACTCACCAGTCACCGATTGAACCCAATGGAATACAGCCATTATGGGACAACATAAACAGAGAGGGCAATAAGCTAACTTTCAGGTAGAGAATAACCAACCTGAGGAAGGCACTGAATATCAAGACACAATCTTTTAAATGGATCTCTAAGTTCAGTTTGAAGCGTAACACTCCAGGGCTAATCTACTGGGCTTCACTCTCCTGTGGAGTTTTCCCCAGGAATTCCACATTAAGGGCTCCTCATAAACAAGGATGTGCCTAAGATAGACTAACTTGTGGCCAACTGTAGCAAAAGAACAGTTTTTATTCCTGGGGTTACGTGGGTATTCAATTGCACAAGAGGATTCAAAAAGGTCTAAAGGTTGTGAACTGATTTAGCTCTCCCAAAACAGAGGAAGGCCTTTGAAATTCTTCCTCTTCCTATCAACCATCAACTCTGTCCTGGCTAGGTTTAAAGTTAATTTCTGTGCTCCTGATGCCCTGTATCTTTGGGAAATGGAAATGTTCACATTTGCCACAATAGAAATTAAAAGCTGAGCATGGTTAATGTGTTTTGCCATTGACAGGAATTCTCCCTGCATAGGATGATGTTTTGTGAGATGCTGTTGGCTGAGATTATTAATAATTCCCGAAAATTATATGAAATCTTGAATTTTATTTAGGAGCAGAAGGGACTATTATTACCTTCATACAGCTAGGGACACAGTTCAATCATTCTCATAACTTGTCCAAATCTTAACAGAAGCCTTTATTTCAATGTCTCAGCTGCACCTGATTTACTTCTATACTTCTATCTTTTTAATGCAGCATATGCTTAGAGTTCTATATGCTGGTGAAGTTAAAATCACCTGTTCTGAACTAGAAGAGTTCTGACATTTTACCCTCACAACTTCATAGGACTTTTTTTTTCCCATAGGAGAGTGTCTAAATATTTAAAATTGTGATTATAGGTACACGGCAGAGTTATTAACTAACTAGTAATTCCAGCTTCAACTGCAAAAGCTCTTTTACTTCTTCAGTTATTGCTAGCATTGATAATTCTAGGAGACCTTTTACTGGATACAAGCTATTTATTAAACCTAGGAGCTTTAGATGACTATGCTAGAAAGGCATTTGGAGAAATGATAAGCAGCTTCTGTCCTTCAAGAGTATCGAGTGATTGTTAGCTTTCACCAACATAAAATGACCCTCATGTTGTGCCACTAGGCCGGTGCACAACGATTAATTTAAAAAAATTAATCCCCCAAATTTGACAATCTGTTAAGATACGAAGTCTACCATCAGCTTCTTTCCCATGTAAGGAGGCCTGTTCTTGCAAACCAACTGCTAATAAAGCAATCCACAAGTTCAGTTTAAATGCAGTCACTTCTTCCTATTTGCATGAAGTAGATGAACAAATACTAACAGGCATAAGATGAGGAACTCAAGACCAGCTTTATTCCTTCTGGAAAACTTCTATGTAAAACTAGGATAAAATTAGACCATAGGTTTTAAAACAAGATTTAATTTTGGTCCATGTTCTCAAAGGAAAATAATGTAGCAAGGACATTTTGTTAACGTTTGCTTCATATTCTGCTAGAATGCAAAGTCACTCAAAGCTGAACAGGCAGCTGGAAATGACAATTTTGATCTCTGTGTAACAAGACATCGGTAGCAGCTCAGCTTCCTCTTCCCTTTGCCAAGCCTTCCACAAGAGAACTAAAAAAGGAACTGTCTGAGGGAGAGGAGAGTAAGAAACTATTTTGGGGGAGTTAGCTTTGTACGCTCAATCACATGACAGTACTGTAAATTTCTCTCTCCCTCTCCATTAATCACATGCTTTTCTTTGAATTCTGCTTACATACACTGTTCTTTGAGGAGACATCTACCTAGTGCATCTCTGTCATTTCCCACCGGGTCAGTCTCCTTTACCACATACATTTCATGACTGGAAAGCCAACCTCCTGATTTCTGAATCAATGGTGAGCTATGTACACCTTGCTTAAGCGCTATATAAAGCTGGAAACAGACAGCAATTACTTTTATACAGTGGTGAAATACTACATCATTTATATACATAAATAAACCCATTTGTACAAGTAAAAGGGCAGTTTTTCAGTTAAATATATTATTTTCAATGCAGTTTGTATTATCCTTATTAATTTTAGTATATTTATATATTAATAAATGTTAATATATCTATTATTTACATAATTATATAGTTATATTATACAATTATAATTATTGCCAGTGAATTTCAGAAATCCTCCAGTTCCTGGTGGTTGTCTATACC
>VZTV01101515.1:0-18100 GCA_013400875.1 Anhinga rufa
TACTGTTCTGTGACTCTGTGAATGAACTCAAAGGCTACAGTACCCCTGAAACAGCTTTATTTCCTACTGGTTAAGTGAAAACAACTGTTTAGTTTTTTGCATTGAGAAGTTCTACTCCTGTTCTTCAGACGCTTTGGCAGGATGGTGATGCTTAAGATCCTGAATTTATGCCTACCTTCATAAGAGGCCATAACAGCTTTAGGTAGTTCCTGATATACTATTAACACCTAAATGTGAAAGTCACGTAAGCATCAATAGTTTGCAAGTCTTTAAGACAGTCCCATCCAATAACCATTCTCTATCTGCTGTCTCCTGAATTGTGTGGAAGCACAAACGATTATGGAAATTAAGCTATGGGATGATGTAAACTGAGGATATTTTCCTGAATGTAAGCTGGTGGAAAAAGAAAAAGCAAATAGGTGGTAGCAGCTGCAACAGGAGGAAATAACCCTCCTTAGTTGGCTCACCTTACCTGCTTGAGAACTCCTGTTGGTTTTTTTACATACCTGCACACAGGAAAAATGTCTCTTTTGTCGGGTATTGTAGCAAGCTTGGCTCTATCATGTCTTATAGAAAATCCCTGATTTTAGTTTAGGACTATTGATAGAGTAGTGATAATGATTCTGCACGTTATCACTCTGGGTCTGATCCTGTCATCAATTTTCCTGTTCCCAAGAAAAATCCCTATCCCCTAAGCTATCACTCAGAGTCTTACATGAATGATTTAAGGATCAAAACCTTAAGCCCTGGAGTTTCTGAATGGGTGGATTTGCTTTCCATGATTTAATGCTCACTGTGTATAGAGTATTTCATTCGCATGACATGCCCTTTTGCCAGCACACAATGCCATTAAACTTTTACTTCTGGGACAAGTGACATATAAAATTGCTTAAAAAGCCAGATATTTCACTACAAAATTTCCATTAAGATGACTTTGAAGATCCCCCCTGGTAAGCAGCACTGAACTAGAACCTCAGCCTCCACTCAGGCTAAAAGGAGTGTTTTCAGGAATGCTAGTGTTCATGTGTGAAGGTGAGAGAAGCAAAAGGCTTCTCAGAGACTCTCCTCAAGACACCCATCACAGCCCTGCTGTACATGTTATCTTGTCTCAGCATTTCTGACGCTGGGGCTATCACCTCTACTAGCCTGCTTTAAGAGCAGCCTAGTAGAGTTTGCTTCAGGACTTCCCTGCAGCAAGACAACCCCCAGATTTATGATCCTTCCCTCAAAAGTGGCTATGTAGTGCTTACAAGACCCCCGAGCCATGCTGTTTCCTGGGTGCAAAGCTGTGATGTTTGGCTTGGCCCTGGGTTTGCGCTGGTGGCTCAAGCACGAGGGAAGGATGTGCCTCTGCACAGGTGGTACTTCTTCAGTGTCCTTGAAACAGATAACAAGTGAGGTTTGGGGTGGACTGAGTTACAGCTTGGAAGGACAGAAGTTGCAGAGCCTGCAAGGAGCCTGCTTTCCCCCCACAGCCCTGGCATGCAGATATCAGTCACCACAACAGCAGCATGCCTACAGCTTTCTGCTTGCTGGTGATCCAGGCACTGGGTGGGAAGTGCGGTTTCGAGTCTTTGTGTTGAGCACACTAGTTTCCCCTGGAGCACGGAGCAGTGAGGGACTAAGCTATCGGAGATGGCTGCTGTCTCCCAGCATGCTCTTAAGGTCATCTCATTATTGTATTGCGGGAGCACATGGAGGCCCAGCTGAGATCTGCACTACTTTTGGTACAAACATGTCGGACGTGAACACCATGCGCCAAAGAGCTTATGGTGCAAGTGAGAAAGACAGGCAAGGGATGCTGGGGGCGAAACGACCCGGAGGTGAAAAAACACTGCTTCAGGTCACAGACCCACTCTGTAGGAAAGCTTTGTGGAGAACACAGGTCTCCTGATTTCTCGGTCAGTGCCAGCTCCTTTGGCATAGGCTGTTTCTTTAAGTGTGCTGCAGACAATATAGGTGCCAGCTGGTGAAACAGCTTCTAGAATAAGGATGCAAATCGAGTATGATGAAATAGAATGGCAACGGTATAGTGATATAGCCTGCTATGATCAAACAGCATCTTCCCAAAGTATGAATTGTGCTGTGCGTTCTGCTTTAGCACAGTAAGACTGGGTTACTAGAGCAGGGTGTGACAGAGCTGGCTGCCAGCATTTCTTTTATTTTTCTGAATGTCACCCTCAGCCATGAGTGTTTGGAACAGTGGCATTTATTTCATTTTTCCTAATGATCTCTTCAGAGGCTTCCACTGACTTAATTTTGCATCACCCTGATCCCTTTATGTAGGTTTGACAAACTCCTCCTGGTCTTGCATCACCCGGCCATGCAACACCCGCTGACACTGGATGTCATTTTATTCCACGGTGGCTGTGTAATATCATGCCTAAAGAGGAATGACATAATCCTGGCATCGTGTCAGTCTTGGCAATTGAAGTAAGAGTTCTGCTACTGTTTCTTTTCATCTGGCCACAGCAGATCCTTTCTGGGCTTGTACTGATATTATTTCAATTATGTTATGAGATCCCTCCTCATCTTTGGACTGAGATTACAGTCAAATTGTTTTAAGAGCCATATTGAGCTTCTCAACAGAGCAAGTTTTAGGAATTACCCACACATTCTGAAAGCAAGCCATTGATACAGCATCAAGCAAAGGAATGGCCCAAAATGCTTCAAAAACAGGTAATTAAGAAAGAATGGGTAAAGAATCCAACTTTTTATGTTTTCATCATTCAGGGAGTCTCAGCTGATGTGGAAGGGCTGAGAAACCTGGGTTTGTTCAGCCTCGACAAGAGAAGACTGAGGGGGGATCTTGTCAATACTTATAAGTATCTGAAGGGTGGGTGTCAGGAAGATGGGACTGGACTCTTTTCAGTGGTGCCCGATGACAGGACAAGGGGCAANGGAACACCTCAGTCAAGACAACACAGCTGCATTGCTACCGGTTTCCATTAACAGAGAGTCTGGTCCTTGCCATTTTTCTGGGATCAGATATACATGTAGTTTTAATAGAACTGTAAGTCAGATATAAAATGTGACCTTCTTCATAACTCATATAGCGATTGTAAACACAACCCTCATTAATACACATCCTGTGCCATTCCAAAGTGCAGATATCTTTGATATCTTCTAATATTTTAAAAATTGTGCTTTGAACTGATGAAAGCCAAAATATTAGTCATAACTTAAGGCTCAGAAAACAATAAGCGAATCCAATTGGAAGGTGCATTTTTTTTTTGCTTTAGACAAAGAAAATACTGAGGCCAATCAGCTAGGTAGAAATTTGTGTTTGTATTATATGGGATAAATGCAATCATAATTTGCAGTAGGGTTGGACTCTTGATCTTTATATTCCAGTAATTAAATGTATTCCTTGCTTGCTGAGTAATTTTGCTGAGTGCAGAAGCTACTGCATTTATTTTCACATCATAATTATCAGGAGAGTCCATTTTAGAGACAATATGCTGCTGTGAGGGCTGTGGAAGGTACCCCTCAAACTAATCATTTCATATAGCCTAGAAAACCCATTTTATAGTGTCTGAATAGGAAACATTTAAAAGCATTATTTAGTTTATATATATAAGTGTATATATACAAAAATGTATATATATAAAGCTTTTTCCCCAATTTATGGACTGGTTGATTTTGAGCAATCTGCATGTATTTAATGTATTTAACCCAAAGCCAAATATGTGTAACTGCATCTTTATGCTACACAATCACTCTTACTGGCTGCCATGACTACCGACTAAATGTCAAAATGCAAAAGACAATGAGAGGAGACAGTTTGAAAGACCCAACTTTCTTCTGGGTTTTGAATGGAATTTTAATTTTGTGGGACATTTTAAAATAAGGTTGTCTCATCAGTTTGAATAAAGGCATTAGTTTGCTTTCTGTACACAATTGCAAATGACATATGTAAGTAGATTACTTAAAAATGAAGGGTTCCTATCCTTGCAATAATACAAACAATGGCATACACATTATAGTTGTGTTAATTAACAATAGTATTTTAAATTTGAATGCCAGAACAAAATAAGCTCCTAGTAAATGACAGAATTCTAAGTTTCAGTATAAAACTGTTTGATATTGGAGTTTGCCAATGTAACTTGTATTTGTGGAGGATTTTGCTTTAAACCCAAGGAGATGTGATAATGGAAACTGTTTTGCAGATGCCCCAATACTCTGGTTTATATTCTAGTGCTTTATATAGTATGGCTTAATTCCCTCTTTTCATAACAAAGACTACAGAAATTTAAATGCTTTTATACAAATTTAAGAGTCTACTCAATTGGGTATATGTGGGAGCAAGGGGCTGCATTTATTTAATTACAAGATATTCCAAAGGACTGAATTTCTGGGTTTAGAGAAATTTAGTCCCTAATAAGAAAGTCTCGTTATGCAGGAAGCCTATCAAGGGTGTGTTTATCCTTGGAGAAGTCCTTCGATTCAAAAATAATGTCTTTAGGTTTTGAAGGACTTTGAAAGCACCACACAGAGTAAGCAAAAATGACAGCAACCCCCTGATCAACCATGCCAATACAAAGCAGATTCTGTAAAACTCATCTTTTCATTTGGCATTCTCTCCAAACAATGGGAATGACTAGGAAAAGTATCTTTTGGCAGGTCCCCAAATCTAGAAACTTGGGCTACCTGTAGGCATTTCAGTGTCCAACATGTTCACCGTGAATATCTATTTGCGCAGCATTTAAAGACATAAGATATTTTTCTGCTAGTCTTCTACACAGTCCTAAAGAGAGTACAAATGCCCAAGTGAGATTTCAGATGATGTTTCAGTGTGTGGCTATGTAAACCCATAACTGCCAATGCTGAAAGATGAAGTCTAAGCACCAAAATAGGAATGGATACTGGGGCAGTGACTTTTTTTAATACACTTGCAGAAATAAATTCAGCATATGTAGGTTAGCCCTAAAAGTCTCATATGGAAGAGGTTTTTTGCTGTTTCTCCCACATTGCTTTTAAAAGGGTCAGAGTAGAAAATGGAGAGAGGAAGCAGGCCAGAAGCAGAGGGGTGTGTGAATCAACAGGAGGGGAGGTTGGGTTCA
The DNA here is from genome assembly GCA_013400875.1 of Anhinga rufa. Classification (NCBI taxonomy): domain Eukaryota; kingdom Metazoa; phylum Chordata; class Aves; order Suliformes; family Anhingidae; genus Anhinga; species Anhinga rufa. Next base: position 5,064 of record VZTV01101515.1, read on the forward strand.
CCAGTGGTTGAAGGTATTTGGTGCTGTGGAGCTGCACCTGAGGTACTGCATCCAGTTTTGGGCCCCCCAATTTAAGAGGGACATGGAAGAATAGATGAAGGTCCAGTGGAGAGCTACCAGGAGGGTGAGGGACCTGAAGTATGTGGCCTGTGAAAGGTGGTGGAGGGGGCCAGGCTTGTTTAGGTGGGCAAAGAGGTGGCTAAGGGACAAGATACTACCTGCTTATAACTATTTGAAGGAAAGACCAATGGAATAACAGACCCTAACTTCCAGATAATAGAAGAAGGAACAATGGCCACAAATTGTGGCTTGGGAAGTTGTGAGTTGGCTAGATGAGGTGGCAATGGTCCTTCTTCAAGCACGAGGACAGCCTAGATAGCCTCTAGAGGTCCTTTCAACCAGTTTCTCCATAGTTCAATTCCCAGAGCAAGCTCAATTTTATGTGTGCTGTGGTGGGAGGGAGGGCTTGCCAGCAAGTTACAGCCCCAGCTCCACTGCTCTTTGATATTCACATTTTTTAGTGCCTGCTATCCCAAGAAAAATGCATCGCATCTCACTGGACCTCTGCACTATTGCTGTTATTCAGGATTTGTTCATTAGCTGCCAACTCTTGGTGAGCTAATTCCCGGCACATTACAGAACCAAATCCCCTGGGTTCCTTTTCTGGCTCTTCTCCCAACCACTCACTCACTTGCCCTCCACCCTACCTCCTTTCTTGCCAAAGAACCTCATGGTTTCCTTTAGTCACATTCCAAGAACACCTTGTTGGGGTAGCACCAGGAAGAGTCCCAGAGCTGCTGGACTTCAGGTGTGGCCATCACTACAGGCTGCTTCCCCAGTATCCTACCTCTTTTTTGAAATTCAGTCTTCCAAGTACCCTTGCAGGTTCGGTAACAACTCTCTCAGCTCTTAAGTTTGCTTGCAAAGCAAGAAATAAGCCATACAGAATAGACACAGGCAATAAAAAAGATACATAAAAGCAAATAAAGAGAATTATTGTCACTATTGTTCCAAATTTTGGCTTTGCCTCACTGGGAAGATTTTGTATAGATTGCAGAGTCTAAATGATCATTTCATTCTTGGAACTGTTGCAAGTAATATAACAATCTGGTCATCAGTGAGTATTAACTTATGTAGCACAACAAATCCGGGGTCTCTGCAAGTTTTGTTATTAAGCAAAACCATAAAGTCATATGGGAAATAGAGCATGTGGATATAAATGTGCCTATTTTAACCAGAAATTGGCACAGTTGAAAACATTAATATAGGTCAAACTTAAGAACTAACCCAGACCACAAATGTAATCTGAGAGGTTTATTTAATTGGACATTCTCTGCTTTTTTTACTAAAATTGATTTGGGCAGTGACAACAATCAATGAAGTGACCTGTGCGAAGTGATGGACGAAATCTTCAATAATCTTGACTCCTGCTAGGTGACAAGCATTTTCCAATTTGTCACATCCTTTCTTAGCCTGAGAAAAAATACCTGCAAAGCATGTATGCTAAAACAAAGCTTCAGCTTGAGCATCCACTGAGCTGTGGCTACTTACCAGTGGTCCTCTAAAAGCCCATCTGGAAGATATGGCCCATGTCCTGCATCATTCTACTGTCATGAACTTCTCCTAACTCCCAGTAAAATTAATTACAACAGTTTGCAGTTTTTGTCAGTCTTGACCTTGAGCTGATTAATACTATTTCACTAGTAATCAGATTATTCGTGGATGAAATCCCAGCCTTGTTTTAAATCAACTTCAGTTTACCGAAGTTTTAAGTCAACTTCAGTTCAGTTCTCCTTGATTTTGGTACATTTAAGTTTTATCCAATAGATGCTTTCTGGGGGCTTTCTAAGATGAAATTTTTGAGCTATTTGTCACGTGTCTGTTATTCTGTGGCTTTCAGATTTTTCTGTATGATCTTTAACTAAACTATCTAGGCAGCTATTATTACTAATTACCTGATTTATACTTCTACTATTGTAACATACCATGTCTTTATGCATATATTCAAACAGTTGATTGCCTCCATTAAGAAAATAATGATAGCACTCAACAGCATATTGCTAAAATTTATCATAATTAGGCATAGATTATAAATATTATTGAGTGTTTTAATCAGAAGATGTGCAAAATGGATAAGAAAAAAAGAAAAATAAAGAATGACAGTCTCTTCTTTGAAACCATGCTGATGGTTCAAAGAAATTAGTATATTAATCAGAATTGATTAAATTGGCTGAGGGAGAACAATTGCTGGTGGAATATTTTTGTTACAATTGATGCTACAATAAAACTAGAACAAGAACCACTGGTCAGAGAAAGTGACCTGTGTTTTAAGTAGTTTTACTCAGATTTGCATAATAGAAATACATTGATTTTTGAAGATGTAAAATTAATGCATGTCTACGCTATTCCAATTTATATGGACTTTCAGTAATGTGACTGCTCCCAATTAAGTCTTTCATGATCCACCTCTTTCATCTTTCTCTTCTTCTTCCCTCTTTTATACTGTTTTTCAATTTAGTGATTTTTTTCCTGTTCTGAAATATTACTGAAGGTTTCTAGAATTCATTTGCTCTGTCAGACTATTTATCTCTCTGTAGCTATCTATCTGTCTCTCTGTCTCTATTTTTCTGCAGTACTGGCCTCCACTTACACAGAAGAGGATCTTGATGAATTCAGAGACACTGCTCTGCTACTAAATTAACTACATGGGGAGTTGATCCTGGCAGAGATGCTCCATTGATTTCTGTGGGGCTCTGGTGTAAGGGTGTTTGGCTCATTTCAAATAAAAAAGGATCTTCACGTGCAACAGACAGATTTTCAGGCCACTGTGCGCCACCACATCCCACCATCAGCAGTCTGTCATTAAAGACAGATCAGAACTTCTGTATTGTTCGGCCTGCCCTTTATAACAGACTTATCAAACTTCCAGAACTGGCTTGGCCGTCATATTTTTCAATATGTTCTGAAAGTAGAGGGAGCTGGAGATATCCAAATGTCAACTTACAATGGCCTGTTTTTTCTCTTTTGTTGTATAATCAAATTCTTTTTCCCATATAAAAAAGTCTCTTTTCCTATATAATCAAATTCTCCTTTATTAGTGTAGCTGGCTTTTATATGACTTTTCAAAATAATAAAGGAGATGTTTCCTTCCTAAGCTGCTGCTTCAGGAGATTTAAAGGGGAAAAAATGGGTTCATCAGACATAAATCAATATGGTTCTACTACCACAGATTTGCACTGCTTTAGGATCTAATTCCAGCAAGACTGGTGTTCCTGGCCTTTGCACATCTTAGCCACTTAAATATGTGATCCATACACCACAGTGAGCCATTGCTATTTCCCATCTAGTGCCACTTTTTTTACTTCCACTGCGTTAAAAAACATGGGAGTCCTCCTTCCACCGAGTATCACTTTGTTAAATTACAACAATTTGGCCTACTGTTTTCTTGGCCGGAGGGCTGCCTCTTGCTGAATTTTTGAGAAGCTTTTAGGAAAAATCATTTCACTATTGCTGGGAAGATGGCTAGGGGAAAATACATAGCTTGCACATGGTAAACTAAACAACTGCTTATTGTATTTGTTTGAAAGGCACTTTGTGCCAGGAAATCATTCCTCATTTGAAAAATCTGCCCAGGCCTGGCTGTGGAATAAGTCATTGAAATATCTGATCTCAGGCTTCAACCATGGCTGGGAGAGACATGGCCAAGCTTTACAGCCAATTTCTCTGAAGATACTCTGTGCTGGACATGACTGATTCCATATGGGCTGAGAGCGCTTCAAGCACTGTTCCTCCTGGTCGCTGTGGACCAGAGGAGTGCTGGAAATTGGAAGACGAAGAGAAAACAACTATCTTGTGGTCTTAATTCCTCCCCTTCTGGCCCTGCCAAAGTGTGGAGGATTATCAGAAGGAATGGGCTGTATGAAGGGATGAGAGCTGAATCTGCCTGGTGGAAGAAACTGCCAAGAGCAGATGATTTTAAAAAAAGAAGGAAAAAAAATAAAAGGTAAAGTCAGTCAGGGGATGGGATGATTGAAATTGGATGAAGAACAAGGGGGACACTATGACTGACTAGATAATGAGACTGGGTTAAGAAAATGAGGGAAAGGCTACCAAGGAAATGGATTGGGACTGGAAGTCAGTAGGTGGTCGGGATGGAGCAGATGGGAAACTGATGAGGATGGCAGATTGTTCACAAGAAAGTTCACAGTCATCTGAAATAGAAATCTACCTGACTGCTAGCTCAGACTTTCCTCTAACATGTAAATGATACTAAAAGACTAGAAAAATAGTAGAATAGCAGTTCAGGGAAAGACTGAGGTCCACCTGATATAATATTCTGTTTCCAGGATAATTTTTCTTAATTTTTGTTTTATCTAGGAAATTACATCCAGAGAACTCCATAGGAATGTGCTAAATGCAATTTTGTTACCTTTGTATTGTAGATTACTCCTGTTTGCTTCTCTAAATACCTTGAATTTTCTGACAGGGTTCTGTATTTATTCTTATTATTGCAATTTTTTCACACTTTACAGTACTGTTCACATCTTTCATGCAGGAGAGATCAGGATGCCAGCAGAGCTGAGATCTCTAAAATAGCATTGGCAAGCTATGCAAACGGATAATTACAATTTTGCAGAGCACTTAAAAGCACCTCTATCATATTTAATCCTGCTTTTCAGGCCTCACACCACTAGAAGGTGAAATTCTTTACACTGTTAATCTAACGCAGTATGGTTCTCTAAGTAAGGTATTTTCCTTCTTAATGTTTCACTGCAAAAAATGTGAATTGTTTCAAAAGGGAATAACTTGAATCCTCAATGCAGATTAAAATAAATATCTTACTATTACTTTTCTTGAGAAGTCCTTATTGATATTTTATTTAGAAAATAATGATGTTTAGAGGTAGAACATTGTCTCCCCAGCAAGAAGCTATTTGCCTTGAGAACAAGTGTTTTCTTCACAAATGTTCAACATTTTGTATTTTAAACCACAATGGTTTATCGACATTGTCTGCAACATATAATATTGAAAGCTCCCTGACTGCAGTCTTGACAGCTGAAAAAAAAATCTGAACACGTAGAAAAGATATTAGCTTAGAAATAATCTTTTGTATTACATCTACATAATAAATTGAATAATTGACAGCATCTGGAGACAAAGACTGTAGATTCAAGTGACTATAAACATGACTGCTGAGTGACATCAGTTGCTCTTTCTTTTCACATGAATGATGTAAGAAACAAATATATCAGAATAGTTAAATGTGATATTTACTAATAAAATGGGTTACAGAAGTGAATTTCACTTCCAAAAAATGTCTTTGAAAAATTATAGAGCTTGATTTGTGCATTCATTTTAATTTAAAAAATTTCCTAGTTATGCAAACACTTCTTATAGCTACATTCAGGTAACTGGACAATTTGCAGTACAAAAATATTAGTAAACAAAAAAAATTATTTTTTGCTACAATTATATATATAAATTTAGTTAAAAAAAATGTGCATATTTGACCTGGCTGTGGTCCCTACAGTCTCTTGAAATGGACAAAATCATAACCGTAATAATATTAGACACTTCAGAGAGCCCTGCCAATGAAATCCCATCAGGAGCCATGCTAGTGGAAACCAGAGGATGAACTTGAACATGTGTGTATCAGAAATCTTAGGCCAAAAGGACAATTTGGGTTTTAAACAACTTTAGAAAGGATTAAAAATAGTATCAAGATCAAAAGTTATAGCTATGCAGTCACTTAATGACTACTGAAAATATTTAAATCTAATGTAAAAAATGGAAACATTAAAAGGTATCTTAGCTAGCTTCAGGTAAAGAATATCTTAGCTTAAGTTAAATTCTCAATTTGTAGACTTCTATGCCAATCAGCAGTATAAAATATACACATCATTATTTTTTCTTTACCTAAGAAATTCCCTAAGGATTAAAAAGTACCTGAATAGCACTGAATACTAATACAACTTTAGAAGGTAAGTTGCTCTGTTTCCCAATCTGATCAGTATGGATTTTTGCAACTTCTATAACATTAGAACATTGTTATGCTCTATTGTAACATTTCCATGCAGTATGGAACATAACCTCACATTACAACACTGAGGTAAGTATATAAGATTATCTCCATTTTAATGATGAGAAAGTCAGGTCACAGGACAAATCCAATATAAGAGCTAGGCACCTAAAATGATCATAGAATCATAGAATGTCCTGAGTTGGAAGGGACCCACAAGGATCATCAAGTCCAACCCCTGTCCCTGCACAGGACAACCCCAAACTCACACCATATCTCTGAGGGCGTTGTCCAAGTGCTTCTTGAATAGTGTCAGGCTTGGTGCCATGACTGCCTCCCTGGGGAGCCTGTTCCAGTGCTCCACCACCCTCTGGGGGAAGAACCTTTCCCTAATATCCAACCTAAACCTCCCCTGGCACATCTTCCTGCCATTCCCTTGGGTCCTGATATTTTAGAAATGATATTTAAGAAAAATTCAGGCTTCTAAATCCAAAGTGAGGATTCTGCAAATTCCTGCACAGCTGCAGAGAGGTCACGAAAATCCATGAACACCACAATTTGTGCTCTTCAAATTGGTGGTGCGTTGTGCTACTTTTTTACGCAAGCAAGGGTGCTTCAGTCTTGAAATGTTTAATCCCCTAATATTGGGAACTGGGTGTTCTTCCAAACCAGTCCCCGTCCTCTGAAGAAATCTGTGTAGATTATTTTCTGAGAGGATGTTGCACACATAGATAGGACAGGGTCCTTCATAAATGCAGGGGCAGCCACTGCTTTCTTTTAAAATGCAGCTGAGGAGAGACATTGCTGGCTGTCTTACTTCTGTCTGTACAACTGTCTACAGTGAGCACCTTGGACTGGGAAATGCCAGAGCTGGGTTCAATCTCTTTCAGAAATGAGGGGATTCAAGCTGAAGGGTCCAAATTGCCACCCAAAGAAACTTAGAGTTTTATGTTCTGCTCCCACAGCTGTTTGTTTTTCATCCAGTGGCTGTATCATGCAAAATCCAGCTATGGTGCTATAAACCAGAGCTTTCCAGTTACTAGGTGGAGGTCATACTCCTTCCTGTGTGCTCTCCCGTCCTCTCTCCAGCATGATGCTGTTCCCATGTGAGGGTAGGAAGGGGCCACAGCTTGGTGGCTCTGCTGTTGTCCAGGGAGGGAGGACATGCAGGGGAAAGGGCCACCACATCCCAGTGCCACACTCGGAGGCCAAACACCAGCTGTTTGGCTGAGGGGGAGGACTGCACCCATTGCCACCTCTTCTTCCTCCCACCACAGTGGTGAAGAGGAAATCAGGGCTTCTCTGTGGGTGAAGAGCCAAAGGGATGGCTGAAGTGTCACCATTCCCCGCTGAATTTCCCTCTGGTCACTGAGTGATGAGTACATCCACTCTGGGCAGACCGCAGCAATGTGCTGTTCAGCCATGGCCAGCGGCCGCTGACCCTTCCCCACGTGTTGTGGAGGTACAGTCACACCTGTATCTGACACAAGTGCTTTAGAGCTTTACCAAATCTATCCTCAGTCACCTCCCTAAACTAACCCGCCTGCTTGGGGCAAAACTGCTGAAAAACCCCCCACCAAACCCCAACAATCCCATTTTGTGATTGTGTGTGTGAAGGATCACAATTTCTCCACACAACAGCTGCTACAACAGTGATGAGTTTTGTGTATTAGAATAAGTGCATAAATTGTAATTTATTTATGAACTTCTTGGATTAGACAGCTACACCTACAAAAAATAATATTGCTAAATGTATTCAGCAAAGCCTAATGTTTTGTGTAGATGCTGTGCGTCAGTTTAACAGCACATCCTGGCAGAAAGAGCTTAAATTAACTTCATTTGTTAAATTATGTATTAGCAGACAGGAAAAAGAAAAACATAATAAGTGGAAGAGAAAATGAAATAACTACAGAGCAGCTCTGTATGCTGGTATTGCTCAGACACACAATGACTTGAATATTTTGTTCCCAGGGGCCAGCATATCTGCATTAGTCCATTTGTTTGACTGAGGATGCAGGTGTCTGCAGACTGAGGTCTCCAAAGCAATTTTTTCTGGTTTTGGAAAGTGCTGAGCAGTATAGATACTGCCTGTGCTCTAGTCATGGGCGCCCAGCACCTTTCAGGATTGAGGTAATGTGTCCCAGGCAGAATTGCTGGCTGATGTTCACAGGGGGACTCACATATCCAAGTGGGATCAACAGTATTTTTAAACGAAATGAAAATCAACACCTTAAGACTGTATGCACAGAATTCATAGCCTGAGGATTATGGGTACCCTAGGGAGAACTGTGAATAGCAGCCATTCCTCCAAATCAGCTACCAATTTCTGTCTCCCCATGGTCTAAGGATCATCTGATTGTGCTGAGGCCAGTGGCTGAACTCCATTGATTCCAATGAGGCGAGACTCACTTGCAAAGTTGGTTCATCTACCAACCATTTTATGGATAGTGCTGAAGAAGACATGTTCTCTACAAACCACCTGATGACAGCAACACTTGCTGTTTATAAAGGTGACTTGTATGGAGAACTATCATTGGATTTTTGAAGGTATTACTGCAGAGCTAAGTAGGCATTGCTGGTTCATGATGTGACATTTTTGCCTCCTTAAAGCATTGGCAGAACTACTGGGAGTGCTTGGATAAAGACATTTGAAGCCTGATAATGTAAGCTGAAAGGCAAATGTACTCAGTATATATATAGCCTGTGGGGAGCATACTCTGCGGGGAGACTTGTTGGAGGACTTCACTCCCAGCTGTGCTGTTCCCACTGGTCACCGGGCTAGGAGATGCCCTCAGTCCCTTACGTTCCAGTGGTGGCTTTCTTGCTGTATGATCTTTAGCAAAGCTTTTAGTGAGTTAATTTTCCAACTACATCAATTATTTGGAGTGACACCATTTTAGGATGCCTAGTTTAAGACACCTAAGGCTTGATGCAGAAGTGCTAAACACCTCTTGTTCCTTTTGACTATGAACTAAGAAGGTAGTTAAATTTGACCTATGTGAAAATGCTGCACAGGTCAAATATTGCCCAGACCTACCTGTTGTGGGAACCTGTCTGATCTCTGTGTTTCAGACTACGTAACAATGCCTACTTCTCACAGAAGGCTCTGAGGAGAATGAATTATTTAATTTTGTACAGTCTTTGAAGGCTAAAATGCTATCTAAATATGTTGCTGTATATGAGTGACAGGATAAGGGCTAATGGTTTTAAACTAAAAGAGGATAGACTCAGACTGGATATAAGGAAGAAATTTTTTATGCTGAGTGTGGTGAAACACTGGCACGGGTTGCCCTGAGGGATGGTAGATGGCCCATCCCTAGAAACATTCAAGGTCAGGTTGGACGGGGCTCTGAGCAACCTGGTCTAGGGTTGGACTAGATGACCTCTAAAGGTCCCTTCCAACCCAAACTATTCTATCACTCTATGATTCTATGATCTCTCTTCTGTAATGAGTTTTTTTTTAATTAATGCTATTAATTTGAAAGGAGAATTCTTTTCTGAAGAAATTAATATAAATGTTACCTGACAAAAATCTAACCGTGAGGTTAGATAACACGTATATTTATAGAAAAAATAGATGTGCAAAATGTGATCTAGAGAAATGTACTATTGTAGTACAAATACAAAAGAAATAAAAAAAAAAATAATTCCAGGCTTAATTAATTAATGAAAGGAAATTCAAATTGACAAAAATTAATGTGAATGAAATACAGGAATCCATTATTAAACAGGGAAGCCTTTAGTCTAAATAGAGTTTATATTGGGACAAAGAGGTGATGGAGGTAGAGGTGAAAGAATATTTTGGAAGTGTTCAAGCTGCTGAATTTTATTTTTATTTCCTCAGCATGTTATGGGATCTCTTCCACAAGATGATGGAATAGATGACGCTCCATCCGCCTGCTCGTACACTTCACAGGGTAAGTAAAGAACTGCTATGAGGCAATATAAATTCTTAGCCATATGGACTGTTTTAAAAATTACTACTGCCTGAATTCTCTATAGCAGGAAGAGTAACCTACTCTTTAAAAAGAGGAAGAGAATGTGAATAGGTGTTAACCTTCAGTTCTCTAGTGAATTCTACTTGCCACGAACTTTATATTGGCTTAGTAATAAAAATTCTCAGAAAAATAAACTAATTGAAATGTTTCTTCTGCTAGATCTTGACAACATTTAGAATAATGGTGTCTCAGCCAAACCTCATTTCTTGCTAACATTATGAGACAATAAACTCTTTTCTGAATCTTGTCTACATTCATTCTCATCTTTTTATATGAGACTTTCCTATTTGTAATTTCCTCTTTGTCTATACAGATACGTAATTTTCTGACAGTTGAAAATAACTCAGTGCTGACTTGGGTTCAGTTATTTATAAAAGGGGAAGAACCATATTTATTTATAAAAGGGGAAGGTTCAAACCTTCTGCTAAAAACTGCATAATACAGAACGGAGCAGGTTCAGTCCAAATTCAGCCTGGCGCTTAGCCATATGTTGTTTAACTTGAAGCTTGTCGCTGCCACTGATGTCCAGATGACTACTCAAGTGCAATTGTTGAAGATCAAGCAATTGTTTAAGTGTACTGGCAGATCAGAGGCAGAATGTTTTCCCCTTTGCAGTAAAAAAGCCCAGTTATTAAAATACTTGAACCAGTTAAACTCAACAACCATACACATACTTATGACTTTGTCTGCATGTTTACATACCAGATAAAACAATAATGTAGTACTCAATTTTAACAGACAAACTCAGCAGTGACATTGCATCCATCAAGCTAGTTATTGAGGTCTGAGCTTGTAACTAAAATGCAAATGACAAAACAGAAGAACAACTCCGAAGCACTTTTACAACAGTTTAATCAGTCTTACTGAGATATGCAAAGGAGGCAGCGTGGGGCTGCCTGAATTCCCGTATCCTCATAATCCCACCCATTTATCACCTCACAGAGTTGCTGACTATCTCAAAAGGAGCCTGAATTAAAACACTTCTTTAACACATTATTCACACCTATCTCATGTATTTCTCCTAGACAAATTCCTATAAAATAAACAAGAACCATAATCGGAACTAAGACTTTCTGTATGATAATTGTCTGAAGTTGTTTTCTTAATAAATATTCAAATTAAGCAGCGCATGGAAACAATGAAGTAATGGTTTCAGACACCTTCTTTAGTTCCAGTGGCATCACTGACTGCTTCACCCTCACACTGCCATGCACATACCCTAAGAAAGTTTGTCCAACCAGGCACGTGGCCTATCAGGTCTGCAGTGACCCCACCTGCAAAAGCTGCTGGTTTATGTAACAGACGTCCTGGACAGTAGGGAGCATAAGGTGTGAAGGAGTCCATCCATACAATCCAGATTTAATTTGGAAGATGGTGTCAAGGGGAGGATGCAATGTAAAAGCCCCCAGAATTTCTGTACAGTCATGTTATATGAAATTTTTTAATAAGACTCACTTAAATATAAATCAACAAATAAAGAGATGCCTGTGTGTGTGCCTGGTGAGCATCATTCATGTACTATGTAAACTAAACAGAAAGAAGAACTTCCTGGGCATTCAGTGTGTACTGAGCTCCAGAAGTTCTTGCAGCTGTTGAAATTCCTATATAAGTCAAAGGAGCTTTCCTTGAAAGCCTTTTATTTAACAGAGCCTAAGAGAAAATGAGGCTTAATTTTGCTTTCTACGGCAGAATATAAACGCAGGCTTATCAAGGTATTTAGCATCTGCCTAACCTGAGTTACGTGATGAGTTCTGTCCAAAGCCAGTAGGACTATTCACATGCTCGAACGCAGACACCTGCTTAAGTGCCTTGCTGGACCAGGGCCAGAAACATAATAGTGGGCCAGCTTAAGCTGATTAGAAATGTTCTGTTGGCTCCAGTGGCAGCAGGATCTCGCCTTTATTGCCACTTTGCAGAATACGGTGCTCAACAGGGAAAAAAAAAATCAGGCACTCTGTAGTTCTCTCAGTGGTCTATTGGGTAAAGCTTGAGTACAAAACAAATGTAGCTCATTTAGCCCTAACTGGAAATGTGTATGGCTGAGAATGCATTTATTTTTCCACATGAAAATAAAATTTGTTGCCTTGAAGAAACTCTTGAAATAAGGGTGGCTTATTCTAATATGTTGCCTAGATCTGAATTCTCTCTACAAGTAACTACAGCAAGGAGGAAAATGGTTCAAAGAAATGGTGAAGAGAATCCTTACCCTTTGTGAGCTTAAAGAGGGAAGATGCTTTTAATAATGTGTCTTTCATTTTTTAATTGAATGCTGTTGTAATTAGTAATTTTAGAAACCTAGGTAGTTCCATTGCTTTTTATTGCCTGCGTATGCAGCTTGTTAACCAGGTATTAACAGGCAAACTGGCGTGGCACAGTCAATCTGTCTCTGGGCAAACCTAATGATTCCAGGCGTCTCTCTTGCTGCAGAAACCTTTCTATTTGTGTACTGCGAGATCATTAATCAGAGGCTGAAGAGCCCTTTCTTCCCTAGTGACAGAATTCCTAACAGGGCCTTCTGCAGTGATAAGTCTCCGACTGACTACAAATTATCAATACTGATTACCAGATTGCTGCAGTGGGGAGGGGACGGCGTGCTCGGCACTGCAGGGCTGGCCAGACTCCCACAGCCCTTGTCTCCCTCCCCTATTTGCAGCTACAGCTGTCTCATGCCTTGTTCCCAGGGGTGCCACAGCCAGGTTAAAATGCTTTCAATCCACACCGATTATTCCTCGGGAGCGGAACATCAGCATTCAGATAAATAAATGTATAATGCATTGGTTACAGCCAGCGTAATCCAGGAGGATTCGGAATAACTTTGCGCAACGTGATTAAGAGTGATAGCAGAGCCTGCTCAGAACGGGAATGTGAATGGGATTTGCTTCTTGGGGAAGGATAATAATTGCGTTGGAGCTCTCAATCCTTATTTTGTGGGCTTTGTGCGTGCATGACTTTAACGGTGAATGATTGTGAAAACTCGAATTTGAATGCGTCAAACGCAGGTCCTGCCTCACCCCCCCCCC